>JAJSOF020000035.1:4152303-4262303 GCA_025594305.2 Periplaneta americana
ATGAACCTCCGGGTTCCTTAAAAGCCAGTAAGTAAGAAAGTAATCTCAACAAACACAGGTTCATTGAAAGTTTCAAGAAGAAGGGCAAGAACCTTTAAGTTACGTGAATTCATTTTATGAATAGTGGATTTTGTTCATTGTTATCTTTGAACAGACGAGATGATATAGTTTTTTTCCGCAAAAGTAGGTATTTCTTTTACAAAATGCAATAAACGTTTTAAATATGAAGTATTTTTTAAATAAAAGCTGAAATGTAAGATCGGTACTCGAGAGTAATTAGAAGGAATGTGTCTGTAGCATTAAAATGAGTATTTTAGTACCATTCATATATTTCCATGGCAACTTTGGAATATAATTGATGTCGCATGAAGTCGCTTTCCTGACAGAGACAAATTCGACGTCCGCAGAGCAAAATAAACTGCATCATGGAGATGATGACGCATTCGTGACGTAGTACATAGATTTGCTGCAGTTTTGTTTTACAAAAAGTGTAATAAATCAAGAGCAGAGAAGGCATTATTTATTAATGTAAATAAACGATGCAATGCCACATTTCATTTTTGGGATTTGTTTTTCGTGTTGTTAAGTTGCAATGCATGTGTGGGCAATGCCCATAAATCTGATCAGCTAGTCTATGTTTCTATTGCAAGGAGGAATTTCTGGATGGAGGGTGGTTTTGTAATTCCAGATGTGTGAAATCACCTTTGCTCTCTCAAAATTTATGTACATTAAGTAATATATTATCATTTTATGATGAAGATTTCGTAACTATATCTTATCTTAGTAGACATTTCGGAATGTTTCGAACCTGGTTGGCTGTTTTTAGAATGTTCAATTTTACCAAGTTTGGCCATTTTCTATGAAACCCAAGGTTGTAGGTTCGAAACTTTTACCCATATTATAGGGCTATTGATGGCCGATGTCATTTAATTATTATAAAAACTTTACAAAGTATCAATTTTTTTTCATGATCAGTAGATTTACTGGCATGTAAAAACCAATCCTGGAGGACTAAAAAATTCCAGTATTCCCAACATCCATAACGACCCTGATATAACCTGTGACATATTGATTTTGCGAGCGTCATATTATTTTTAAATCAAAAGTAATAATTATAAATTTAAGATTCTAAGATTTAGTGTTTTTAAATATTTGCAAAAATGTAAACTTTCCACAAACTGCATTCGTGATGGAAAGCATTTAAGGAATGAAAAAATCAACAAATCAACTTGCCGATGTTATTACTGCAATATGGCTGTTTATTAAAATGATTACTCTTACCGTTTGTTTTAAGTTCGCAAATCGACCGTATATCGGCCACAATGTAAATACAGAAAATATTTTAAAGCAACAATGTTCATAGATACTATTTTTCATTGAACAGAAACCAAGAAATTTCTTCAATATTGAAATTACTTTCAGATAAGTAATAAACGATCTTTACCACATAATTACAGGATGTCTATTGATGTTTTAGACGTTTAGTTTTTACAAAAACTTTGCAAAGTAACAATTACTTTTATTATGAAACTGCATTTTGGAAAGAAAAAAGAAGAGAATTAATTTCGCAATATGTATGGTAAGACTTGTAAAATTTCAACGTACCTCGTTTACATGTTTCGACCTATTTATGGGCCATCTTCAGAACTGGTCGTTGTTGGTCTTGACGCCAATTGTTCTGTTTCCTGTGAGGGTGTGTTCCTGTGGTATAGTGTAGAGTCAAAGAGTGTGTGTGTTTTGAAGTTGAGTTGTGTGTTGAGAATTTCGTTGGGGTGTGTTTTTGTTTGTCTGTATATTTCATATTGTTCTAGTGTGTTTAGTTTCTGGCTTTTTGGTTGGATGTGTAGAATTTCCATTCTGTGTTGATGTCTCTGTGGGTGTGGTTAGCATTTTTGATGTGTTCTACATATGTGGAGGTGTTTTGTAATTTTGTTATGACTTTGATGTGTTCTTTGTAAAGTGTTTGAAACGATCTGCCTGTCTGTCCACACAACTCAACTACAAAACACACACTTTGACTCTACACTATACCACAGGAACACACCCTCACAGGAAACAGAACAAGTGGCGCCAAGGCCAACAACGACTAGCTCTGAAGATGATCCATAAATAGGACGAAACATGTAAACGAGGTACGTTGAAATTTAACACATGGAAGTCTTACCATACATATTCCGGAGTGATACAGTGTTACAAGTTGTGTAATCAAGATATAGAATTAGTTTTTTATTCTTAATCTATGCAACAGAGAAAAACATTTCCCTGTGTTAAAAATAGGAAAGGACATGTGTTAAAAATTCGAGTTTTGTATCTTAGGTAGAAGCTGAGATACTCGTAGTGGGTCAGATGTTAAAAAAAATGCAATTTTTGGGAAATTAAATTGCACTCCGCATAACTACATAAACTCTTCTGAATAGATTTTCTACTGCATATAACAGGTCTTTTTGGTTTCTATTGTCCTAAGAAGTGTAGAAGATCTTTGCAGATGTCGAGCAATATTGGAGCTAAGATTTGAAGTTGTAAATTGGAATAGTTGGAGAACTTAGATTTTGATAAGGGCTTATGAATTGGGAATCTTAATCAGATTATCGGAAAATCCTGAATTATCATGCTACATTGTTTACAATAATTATGTTTGAGTAGAGTAATATTGTTTTAGAAGAAAACGATCTGCTGGTGAAACGTTAAGAAATGACAACGAAACAAAATAAATTACGGTTATTCACTGCGGGCTAAAGCAGGGAGATGCACTATCACCTTTACTTTTTAACTTCGCTCTAGAGTATGCCATTAGGAAAGTCCAGGATAACAGAGAGGGTTTGGAATTGAACGGGTCACATCAGGTGATTGTCTATGCGGATGACGTGAATATGTTAGGAGAAAATCCACAAACGATAAGGGAAAACACGGGAATTTTACTGGAAGCAAGTAAAGAGATAGGTTTCGAAGTAAATCCCGAAAAGTCAAAGTATATGATTATGTCTCGTGACCAGAATATTGTACGAAATGGAAATATAATTGGAAATTTATCTTTTGAAGAGGTGGAGAAGTTCAAATATCTTGGAGCAACAGTAACAAATATAAATGACACTCAGGAGGAAATTAAACACTGAATAAATATGGGAAATGCCTGTTATTATTCGCTTGAGAAGCTTTTATCGTCCAGTCTGCTCTCAAAAAATCTGAAAGTTAGAATTCATAAAACAGTTATATTACCGGTTGTTCTGTATGGTTGTGAAACTTGGACTCTCACTTTGAGAGAGGAACGGAGATTAAGGATGTTTGAGAATAAGGTGCTTAGGAAAATATTTGGGGCTAAGAGGGATGAAGTTACAGGAGAATGGAGAAAGTTACACAACGCAGAGCTGCACGCATTGTATACTTCACCTGACATAATTAGATACATAAAATCCAGACGTTTGAGATGGGCAGGACATGTAGCACGTATGGGCGAATCCAGAAATGCATATAGAGTCTTAGTTGGGAGGCCGGAGGGAAAAAGACGTTTGGGGAGGCCGAGACGAAGATGGGAAGATAATATTAAAATGGATTTGAGGGAGGTGGGATATGATGGTAGAGACTGGATTAATCCTGCTCAGGATAGGGACCAATGGCGGGCTTATGTGAGGAGGGCAATGAACCTACGGGTTCCTTAAAAGCCAGTAAGTAAGTAAGTATTTATTTATTTAACCTGGTAGAGATAAGGCCATCAGGCCTTCTGTCCCCTCTACCAGGGGATTACAACTATAATATGAAGAATAAAATTACAATATTAAATTTACAATTATAATAGGAATTAAAGTATGACAAGATTACCTGATTAATGAAAGCTAGACAATTTAACATAGAAGTTAAGAACAAAGAATATTTTTGTATTTACTGAATTACAAATGAAACCTACAATAACAAAATTCTATAGTGATGAAATTACCATATACTGAGATATTTTGTGACAGATTAAGAGAACTATTTACAAGAAACCATGTCTGAACGAGTCTCAATTACTGACCAAGTGCCTAGTAAGTTTGCGTTTGAATTCAATTTTATTTCGACAGTCCCTGATGCTAGCAGGTAGCGAATTCCAGAGTCTTGGCAGGGCTATTGTGAAAGAGGATGAATATGAGGAGGTGTGATGGAATGGTATTGTTAGTATTGTTTCATGGCGAGAGCGTGTGTTCAGATTATGATGGGAAGAAAGGTAAGTGAAGCGAGATGACAGGTACGAAGGAATAGAAGAGTTCAAGATTTCGAAGAGAAAGAGAAGTGAATGTAAATTTCTTTTCTTATCTAGTTTAAGCCAACCTATTGCTTCCAGGGATGGGGTAATGTGATCATATTTACGAACATTGCTTACAAAACGTACACACAAATTATGAGCACGTTGAAGTTTCGTTTTGTTGTCGCTGGAAAGGTCAGTCAGTAAAATGTCCGCATAGTCAAAATAGGGAAATACAAGGGTCTGCACAAGGGACTTTTTAAGCAAGAGGGGAGATGAACATTTACCCTTTTTAGCACATGGATAATAGAATATACTTTTCTGCAGGTTTCTGTGATTTGCAAGTCCCAGTTGAGATTATTATCCATGTGAATGCCAAGATTTTTTACCGAAGAGTTGAAAGGGATATGCACTGTACTCACTTTAACGGGGGAAATTCTTTCGCTTTCAGTTTTGAGATTCCAATAACAGTTAACTGAGTCTAGGTGTAACGTCTGATAACAGAGATTGTTAACCTTGTCTCCTGACGGAATTGGGTTTTCCTGTAGGGACTGTCCTTCAGAAGGGTTTCCTTCATCAGAGTTAAGGATTCACAGCTCTTATATTGTTGAAAGGAGGGGGGACGCAGGTTATGAAAATAGACAAAAACAGTAACCGAAAAGGAAGAGGCTACAGGGAGTCCTTGTAAACGTTTGACATGTAATGTCTCGAAACCTTTAAAGCAACAGATCTCGAACATAAGTAAGGGGGGAGTTTGGAAGTTAAGAGACTGTTCAACTGAAATTTAGAAGGAAGAACGTTATTGAATATAAAGTAATGTAAAATAAATTTTGTTTTACACAGTTGAGTAGTAACATAATAGTACATTATGCAACGAGCCTATACTGGTAGTAATTAAGACGCGAGTATGTTTATGAAACGAGCGCAAGCGAGTTTCATAATTTTCATACTAGCGTCTTAATTACCATTATAGTCAAGTTTCATACGACTTTTTTATGCTCGACCATATTTCTAACTTGAAATTATTCATAAGTATTCACGTTATTCTTATCTGACTGAGGAGCGGAACTGACCTTGTGCAATAGCTCGTAAATTGTGAGATGTGCGCAGACGCGAAAGTATTGATTTTTTCCGAGAAACAAATGTCATTGACCTTGATATAATCTAGAGAGTAAAATAAACATTAATCTTGATATAACATTGAAATTACGAGGGGAATCCAGGAAATAACGACCCTTCGCGCATACCCGCCGCGCAGCTGACTCCCCTTCCTTGTTTGAAGGTCAACTGGCTTCCTTAACATGTGTTCTCATAATGTTGTGAGTACTGGTTGCAACAAGTCGCCATTGTGCATTTTGTGTTACTTCAAAATGAACGACGTGATTGATAATCCCGCCGACTGTGAGGTGAGGAGTGTGATTCGATTTTTGAATGCCCGACATTTCAAACTTGCAGAAATTTACCGGCAATTAAAAGAAGTGTATGGTGATACTGTAATGATTGAAAGAAATGTGAGAAAATGGTGCGAAATGTTCAACAATGGGCGAACAAATGTCCACGATGAAACTCGACCCGGGCGCCCATCACTCATCACAGAAGACTAAAGTGAACGACAGAATCTTGCAAGACAGGCGCACATCACTCGACGAATTGCATATTGCCTTTCCTGACATTTCTCGTTCTTTGCTTGGTGAAATTGTGTCGCAACATCTTGGCTACCACAAAATCTGTGCCCGCCCGCACACTGCTGCTTCAACTCGAGAATTGCTGGATCAATTCGGTTGGGAAATCTTTGATCATCCGCCCTATAGTCCAGACCTTGCTCCTAGCGATTTTCACCTTTTCACTAAGCTGAAAGACTTTCTGGGTGGTACGCGTTTTGGAAGTGATGAAGAGTTGAAGGAGACAGTGAACACCTGGCTTAATGAACTGGCGGCAGAGGAGTATAACACGGGAATTCTAAAGCTAGTGAACAGATACGACAAATGTTTAAATGTAGGTGGTGATTATGTAGAGAAGTAAAGGAAGCTTCAGTTATGTAACAGACTTTGTTTTTTTTTTCAAATAAATATATATTTTTTTAATTATTACAACAAAACGGTCGTTATTTCCTGGATCCCCCTCGTAAATTAGACATTGAAAAACGAGATGACAAATTCAATTTATTTGAATATTATTTACAATTAACGCTAATTATTATAGTAACAGAACATAACCTTCTGCGACAGTATTGGATTTCCAGCCTCCGTGACGTTTCGCTAGTTGTCTTTCGATTTCATATCCGAGAATAATCGATACTTGCGTTTTCATATTGCTACAATTATTTTCTGATTGGTGGAACACCTGAACTTTAATGCATAGGTGTACTTTAATGAGATCCAGTAAAGGGCTGCTACCAGGTGTATAATTACTACATTTCGGCATGGTCGAGCATAAATCATTTATCGATAATTTTACGGCTTTAATTGCGAGATATGTGGCTCGTGAAAAAGATGGGGAGTTGGTAAGAGGTATTTCATTTTTTAATTAGTGATATGTCACGTACATTGAAAATAAATTTTTAAATAAAATTCGTAAAGAATCTGAAGAAACATTTATGGTGTTCTTAGTTTATATGACTTTAAATTGAGTACATACTTTTTATTTCCAATTATTAAGATTTAATTGACACAGTAAGGCCCGGTTTCTTCAACCTTTGTTAAAATGCACCTAACATAGCGTTAATTAACTCTAAGTTAAAGGTATGAATTGCTGTTAAAAATATTGCGTTTCTTCAAATTTACATTTCACATTTTAACATTCTGTTTGTTATCTCTCTGTTAGGACCAGAGATTCTAGAGTTTAACCACAACCTATAACAAAGTATAGGCTCACTTCTGTTTTCTGAACTGTGACAATTGCGATTCTCGCTTGTTTCCGTTGTTTGATTCAGAGAGGATAGAAGTCTTTCTATTCTCTGAGGTTTGATTTCTGCTTCTTTCCTCGTCTGTATCACAATAGCGTGGAGCGGCGTATTGGTATTGCTGTTGTGAAATGGAAAACACTGGAACAAAAGAAATCGTGGGACTAATTTCTCTTCGTTCGAAGAAACCTTCTGCTGGAAATTATTTCGCAGTGTAAACAAATTATTGAGAATAAACAAACAAACGGATCTAAGTTGAAAGCGAAAAGTGAGGCTTGGCAGAAAATAGCCTACACCTTTGTATGAACTTCTGGTCTGTCAAATCACAGAAATCATCCGCTCTGTTTATGTATTCATGGATATCATTTTCTAAATAATCCAGATATATAAGTTCAGCATCTAACGCACCAGCCATATTGGATACTTCTATGCTAACAGAGAGTTAAATGCAAATCTAGTCTTTCAGGTGAAGCTTCCTGTAAAGCAGATTTGAATAATTTCAAGGGAAAAATTGTTCCGGGGCCGGATATCGATCCAAGTCACACAGAGTTTGTGTGCACTCGATGTGGGTCTCTGGCGTTTCGTCAGCCCACGGGAGTTGTGTGGATATAAAGGGAAAAGTTGAGACGGTGTCGGGTGGAGTTCCCGGGTAGCTCAGTTGGGAGAGCGCTGGTACGTTCAACCAGAGGTCCCGGGATCGATACCCGGCCTCGGAACAATTTTTCCCTTGAAATTATTCAGAGAGTTAAATGATTTAACTGCATGAAATTGGGCAGTTAAATTAACATAGGTTTTAACAGCCTGTTAGTACTAACAGTAGTTGAAGAAATACTTGAACTGTTAAGTTTACAGTTAAAATGGAATAACGCATTGTTATAATTTAACAAAGGTTGAAAGAAACCGGGCCTAAGTTAATTTTGAAACGTAATTTCGTGACAAATATTTTTGAATTCATAACGAAATTTGAAATACTCATTCAAAATTTGTTTTCACAGCACAAAATGACCACAAATAATACACTTCACGTATATTTGAGGTCCAAAAATGGATTGAACACACTGTATAGCATGAAGCAAAACCAATACAAATACAATATCCGATAAAACAAAAGAAAACAGAGTGACTGAGAAGCAAAGTGCGGGTGCCTCATGCGACAAAGTGCAAGATTATTCGTGCAGCTTGACAAAAATACCTGAGCCCCCCTGGGGGTCTGGGGGTGGGGTGAGGCGGTCCGGAGCCCCCGAGTGCTCGCGCTTCATCTCGGAGCTGGAAGAGGAGGGTTTAGTGTGGTCGTCCACCGCTATCACTTTGGTGGCGTTCCGCGGCGAGGGCTTCTCTGCAACCAGAAGAAGCAGAGCTCAGAGAGGGTGGAAGTGGAGAAAAAACAAGGGATGACCAGGTGCCCCACTCACCCACCCACCCACTCCACTGACAGGAGAAGTGGCAAGACAATCACGGAAGAATTAGAATTCTTATTATGATATTAATTTTTGGGAATTACATTTCGTGAAGACACAGACGGGAAGAAGTATACCTTGTTGGCTTCAGATAAGTGACTTACATCAAGGATATACACTTACTTACTTACAAATGGCTTTTAAGGAACCCGAAGGTTCATTGCCGCCCTCACATAAGCCCGCCATAAGATTAATCCAGTCTCTATCATCATACCCCACCTCCCTCAAATCCATTTTAATATTATCCTCCCATCTACGTCTCGGCCTCCCTAAAGGTCTTTTTCCCTCCGGTCTCCCAACTAACACTCTATATGCATTTCTGGATTCGCCCATACGTGCTACATGCCCTGTCCATCTCAAACGTCTGGATTTAATGTTCCTAATTATGTCAGGTGAAGAATACAATGGCTTATTATAGGGATACGTAACAAGCTGTTTTTTACGGTGATGGGTTGTTAGCCCTTCGCCCAACCCCCAAGCTGGAGGACCACCCCTTATCGGCTGTCCACGACTGCTTATTCAATATATTCGCAGCTACCCTCCATATCTGGAGGCCGTCTCCTCTATCCGCAACCTGAGGACGCGCCATGCCGTGGTGATAGGGACCCACAATACATGGCAAGGATATACACAGAAATTGAAATATTAGCTACTGGGTTAGGGATATTTGTTGCAATACAATATACTCACGGAATAGATTGTGGTTCTGGGTAAACTAAATTCTCATTGGTTGTTCTCATTTTACGTTGCCATTTCGTAACATGGGGAAAAACCATCAGTGCCTCCACTGTCGAAAATGAATTTTTTGGTAACGACCGCTAGATGGAAGTACAGCTGCAAGCTATTACTCCATGCAATTCCATAAGGGTTATAATGTGACTTCTTTTGCAGTCGCTAGATAGCAGCATAGTGAAATTGATAAGATTTGTTGGCTTTAAAGACCATTAGAACAGGGGTTCCCAGCCGGTGTGTAACGCAGCCCCATGGAGTGTGTCGCGAAATTTTGAAATTGAAAAATAAATTTTATTGCCTCGAAAAAATCTCTTTATAACGCATGTTTTATTTGAAACGAAGTCTTTGATATGGTATATTTTATTTTAAGACAGACTTTACCAAAGAAACGTGAACACCTGCAACAATGCTCACTTTAGTTTTTCAATCATAAGACCACGTATATAGAAACTCTGTGCAATCCACCAAGCGCTGATTTCATATTAATTTAAATATGCGAGTTTTCAAAAACGGTAATAAAAATCTTTTATCGGACATCCAGCCTAGTAATATTATTCTTTTACTAAATTGTTATCACAATATTAAAAATAATAACCCCACTTATTTGACTTTATCATTTTAACTGAAAGTACTTAGAATATAGGCTTACAAACATTATACCACTTTAAGTGATCTAATAACCTAACACAAACAACATCTAGAATCTTGTGACACCTATTGTAGTGTTTGCCTCTCATATCTGTCATTACAGTATCACCACAGTCTAGTCTATTATATACAGTCACGAAGCTTAATACGTAAGGAATATGCATCCATAGATAGTTGCTAACCACTAGGATCGCTACTATCGCCTCATCACAGACAATGCTAAATAATTCCGGCACAGTCTAGTGTTCCTAGCACCCTCACAACTCAAGCTTCGTGACTGTATATACTAGACTGTGGTTATCACCAGTTTCAGCATGAAATTTTGAGGCAGGGGACAGTTAACTCAAGTTGTCTTTCAGATATGAGAAAACGTATTACAAAAATAGAAGTTTTGAAAAAATTCTTCTTCAAGTCAGCAGTCGAATATTGGTTGGAACCTCAAGTAAAATAAGGCATGACCTCAAATGATACGTGCAAAATATGATTTCACAATTCTCAAATATCTCTAACAAAAGAAACGTATGCTGTATAACATTTTTGATTCCAGGTTACTTAGAAAATCACAATCATTGGATCAATGGCTTGTATGCGTCTGTCTTTTTATGTTCCTTCATTGACAGCAAAGTTGGTCATTTGTTTTTAAATGTTTTGTTGTTAACCAGTCATGAAATATGGTTTTCCTAAAAATTCACTGTAAATTAGTGTCATTTTAACTGTTATTTCGCTCATTGACAATACTTATTTCTTTCATTATTTATTATATCAGCCACAATGCACACTAACACTTCAACTGAACACAACTGACGAAAAGGGATAACTCGGAAACTACATATTTTCAATGTTAAAGCTAGCTTCTTGCGAGCCTTGCGACTAGGGTAGTTTAGTTAGAAAGGGATGGAAAATCTGCAAGGGGTGGATTACACAGAAGAAATCAGTCTGTTTGGAAGCTGGTCTTTCAGGCTTCTTGTTTCTGCTGCATCACAAATCATCCTGAGCTGCCGCATCCAATATTTAACGCGTAAATTAAATTCTATTAAAATTAATAAATAATGTTGTCCATAAACTGCAGGTTTATTATGAAATTATTATTAACTGGGGAAGCTGAGCTTTTTAGCTTACATTGACGCTACGCCACTGGTTATCATCTAGTTTCACTATATTTTGTAGGCCTACAGTTATCACTCGTTTCTTAGATATTTTAAACAATGACACAATAAACAACTTGCGTAAAAATTCTTCTCAGTCATGATACTGTATACCCAAGAAAATTCTAGGTGTTGTGGTTTTACAATTCTCTTCAAATATCCCACAAGAAATGTATGCTGTTGGTTTTTGATTCCAGGTTTCGAAAATCCTCAATGGACAAAGGCTTGTTCCTCTGTAGAATCTTTTATTTCTTCTGGCAGCAACTGGCTTAAATGTTTTGCTGCTAACCTGTCTGAAATATGGTCGTTCCTAAATGACTAACTGCTCACCTAGATCTAACATTTTATAGCACTGCACACGCTTATATCATTAGTACCTTACATTAATTCTCCATTGACAAAAATACTGTATTTCTTTCACCATTTTTCCTGACCTACTTGTGTAAGCTGTGTAGTAATTTCGTCGTCGCTTTCTAGATTCATTCATTCATAGTGTTCTGCCCAAGGGCAGGTCTTTCACTGCAAACCCAGTATTCTCCAGTTCTTTCCTATTTCCTGCCTTCCTCTTAGCCTCTTCATATGATCCATATATCTTAATGTCGTCTATCATCTGATATCTTCTTCATCCCCGAACTCTTCTCCCGTTCACCATTCCTTCCAGTGCATCCTTCAGTAGACAGTTTCTTCTCAGCCAGTGACCCAGCCAATTCCTTTTCCTCTCTCTGATCAGTTCCAGCATCATTCTTTCTTCATTCACTCTTTCCAACACAGCTTCATTGTCGCTTGCTAGATTATTCTTTCATACAGAGGTGTGAAAATTATTAGAATAATCTTAATTTTAAAGGTTTTTTTTAATAGTTCCTTCACAAATATTCGTTGAATTGATGAATACTGGTACATAATATTACTATACTGATGTAGGATATGATTACTATTAACAATGCCGGAAAGCAGTGTTGTACATTGGTATTTTTCTTATTTTACAATTGTTATGGGAATTCAGAAATTATTATATTATGTTGGCGGAATTGGAAACATCAAAAATTAATTAAGAAATGCTTTAAACAAATTGTTCTTTGCGTTTACATTGTTGTGAAGGTTCAAATGAACGTATACATCTGTTTTGTGCATATAATTTTTTATGTTTCAATTCCGTCGCAACATTATATAATAATTTCTGAATTCCATAACAATTGTAAAATAAGAAAAATACAATGTACAACAATGCTTTCCGGCATTGTTAGTAGTAAATATATCCTACATCAGTATAGTAATATATACCAATATTCATCAATTCAATTAATATTTGTGAAGGAACTATTAAAAAACCTTTAAAATTAAGATTATTCTAATAATTTTCACACCTCTGTAGTTTGTTAAACAGTTTTCGTTTTCTATCTTTCCGTATGTAATCCATTTTCACTGAAATGTTATATTCGCTTCCATTAGGCGAAAGACAGGATAGATCAGAACATTCGTCAGAAAACTCGAACACCCTTGCAGTTACCTTAGCCTGTCCTCGAACCACAGCAGTGGGATGGAAGATGGACGCAATTCAATAATACCTCTGTATTGTAATCTATTGGGAGTAAAGGCATAATATTGTGGTGGTTGGTAGAAACGCCGACAAAGAATTCATTCAGCCATTTTACGTATAAACGTCGTAATTCGAATTACTTTCTTCTTCCAGCTAATCCCTCAATTCCTGTTGTGACAAATTATTAGGGACAAATTGTAGTTGGAGAAAACTGTTAGGGACAAATTGTCGCACACTCAGTTGAAATTAATGAAGACGAAATGAGGCCAAGGTCAAACACAGAAAGTTACCCAGATTTTCTGCTTCAAGTGGTTGAGGGAAAATTTTGAAGAAACCACAACCAAGTAATTTGTCCTAACTAGAATTTGAACCCAGGCCCGCTCGTTTAACGGTCGGACATGCTAACATTTACCCCCCAGGATGGACCAGTTCAGTATTAATTTATCACATTTCCCACTAATAAAATTAGTGTGAAAATGCTGAGAATTAAAAATCAATACTTTCTAAAATAGGCAGTAGAACTGGAATACAAACTCCCAAACTCTGACTGGCAGGGTAATGCGTATATCTAGTCCGGTTGTCACTGTCAAAAAATAAACGTCAGTTCATCAAACGACGAAGCAGACAGCTTGTGTCCGTCTGACACAGTTTTTCCTGCACTTGTATTTATTTCCCTAACTCTGCTTATCCCAGAATTACTCTTACACACAATCCGTTGTCACTAATATATAGGCTAACGTAGTTTGCATGTTATATACGTGTGGTTGGAGGTATGTTGTTTTATGGTTACGCCCATCCCACCCTGCAACCCGCTCCGTTGCTTTTGTGTGTCTGTATGTCAGCAGTTTTATTAATAGGGGAGTAGTGGGCACAGTGAGACACAAAATATTAAGACATATGTATGCAAGTGATAATTCAAGTATTTTTAAAATCAAGTGCAACAAAAATAGACATTAAAACATGGAGTATAATAATACATAAACAAAAATTTTAATAGATGAAGGACATAATATACAATACGGTTTGTAAAAAAAAATGCAAATGTCTCACTGTTCCCATTCAGGGGGGTACAGTGAGACACCACAGTGCCTATTAACGGACATTGAAATGATTTACATTTATTTCAAAACAAAAGAAAGCTTGCTGTCTCTTTATCTTGCCATGTTCTGTAGACTCATTAGAATCATTTTGATGTCTGACTTTGAAACCATTGAAACATCTGGAACATTTGGAAAAGTGAATTTTCCATGACTTTTCAAACTTTTTCGAAAAAATAAGATGCATTTTTGATGACAACAAAATTTAAAATTATAAGAATTTAATTTAATTCTTTACTATTTTTAATATATATATTTTTTAATTTTGTGAATAATTTTTTTTATTTAAGAAACCACTAAAATGTAATGCATCCATTATTTTAAGCTATAGTTCCTAAATTGGTTACTAATAAGTTCATTTTTAATGTTTGTTACCGGTAAATGTAATATAATTACAGTTTATTTTTGCAAATCATTGGTACATGGGAACAGTGAGACGTCTCAGTGTACCCTTCAATGGCATGTTCGTTTAAAAATGGCGCCACCACTTCAAAATCAAAACAAGAAAGACGAAACTTTGCCAAACATAACGTCAAATACTATAGTATTGGGTAAAAAAAACATTCATATTTATATTTAATTTGTATATCCAACATAACCTTCATTAAACACAAGCCAAAATTTTACTTCTAGAGTGAAAAATTACGAATTATTTTTTCATCACTCACGTTCATAACTAGAATCAAATCGAGTATGAAAATACTGTTACTTTACTCATGCAACATACAACTCCACTGTTACAAACATTTCAACATCAAAATTTCCATCTAATAAAAATGTCCCACAGTCATACAGAGTTAGTGTGCACTCAAATGTTGGTTGCTTGACGGTTGTCAGCCCACTTTGAGGTCTGTGGATATAGAGGGAAAAATTGGATCGGTGTCGGGTGGAGTTCCCGGGTAGCTCAGTTGGGAGAGCGTTGGTACGTTTAACCAAAGGTCCCGGGTTCGATACCCGGCCCCGGAACAATTTTTCCCTAGAAATTATTCAAATTAACTTTACAGGGAGTTATTCCTGAAAGCTTAATTTGCATAATACACGTCCCTGTATGTAACAGAAAACCACAATTTAAAGTCACACAGAGTTAGTGTGCACTCAAATGTTGGTTGCTTGACGGTTGTCAGCCCACTTTGAGGTCTGTGGATATAGAGGGAAGAATTGGATCGGTGTCTGGTAGAGTTCCCGGGTAGCTCAGTTGGGAGAGCGTTGGTACGTTTAACCAAAGGTCCCGTGTTCGATACCCGGCCCCGGAACAATTTTTCCCTCAAAATTATTCAAATGTCTCACTGTTCTCCCTGTCTCACTGTACCCCACTTCTCCCCTACACGGTAACATGTCCACCAACTCTGGTCTACTTTTCCTCCGAATGTAAAACCCCACTAACTTCTGATAACTTCATGTGATGGTGTACTATATAATCTGCACATAAAAGAAATGTCTTATGCTGTGTGGTTTCTCATATACAACGGGGGCTCTTTAATGTGACGTCATGTAGACTCCCAACTTACAAGTACAGTCTGGGCCAGAGCGCTATGAATTTTTATACGAGGGTATAACTCAGCATTAGTGCAATATGAACATCGATTTTAAGGGCGCTCCTTCTACACTCGCTGTTGCTTTTAACGGGAGAGGAGACTAAAATGTTACTTGCAAGACTTTAAGGATATCTTCCCAGGAGATGGTAACTTTGATATCCTCGTTTCAAAATTCATCTCAAGTTAGAAAATGTGTGTCAAGAGAAGACTGAAGAAAACTGTCATTCCCTTCATAGCGGGAACATTCACAGCACAGCAATTTTAATACTGTCTCCTACCAACTTAATAAATATAAAATGGAGTTTGACATTTAATCTCCTTTTCTAGTCTCTACTTCAATATTACTCTACTTTAAGAAATATGTAAATAAAATGACAGTTCCAAGAACTTACAATACCATTACTTACAAATAGATTTTAGAGAACTCGGAGGTTCATTGCCGCCCTCACATAAGCCCGCCATCGGTCGCTATCCTGAGCAAGATTAATCCAGTCTCTATCATCATATCCTATCTCCCTCAAATCCATTTTAATATTATCTTCCCATCTATGTCTCGCCTACACAAAGGTCTTTTTCCCTCCGGCCTCCCAACTAACACTCTATATGAATTTCTGCATTCACCCATACGTGCTACATGTCTTGCCCATCTCAAACATCTGGATTGAATGTTCCTAATTACGTCAGATGAAGAATATAATGCGTGCAGTTCTGCGTTGTGTAACTTTCTCCATTCTCCAGTAACTTCATCCCTCTTAGCCCCAAATATTTTCCTAAGCGTCCTATTCTCAAACACCCTTAACCTATGTTCCTCTATCAAAGTGAGAGTCCAAGTTTCACAACCATAAAGTGCAACCGGTAATATAACCGAATATGCCATTAGTAAAGTCCAGGATAACAGAGAGGTTTCGAATCGAACGGGTTACATCAGCTGCTTGTCTATGTGGATGACGTGAATATGTTAGGAAAACAATCCACAAACGATTAGGAAAACATGGGATTTTACTTGAAGCAAGTAAACCGATTGATTTGGAAGTAAATTCCGAAAAAACGAAGTATATGATTATGTCTCGTGACCAGAATATTGTACGAAATGGAAATATAAAAATTTTGAAGCTTATCCTTTGGAAAAGTTGGAAAAATTCAAATATCTTGGAACAACAGTACCAAATATAAATGACACTCGGGAGGAAATTAAACTCAGAATAAATATGGGAAATACCTGTTATTATTCGGTTGAGAAGCTTTTGTCATCCAGTCTGCTGTCAAAAAATTTGAAAGTTAGAATTTATAAAACAGTTATATTACCGGTTGTTCTTTATGGTTCTGAAACTTGGACTCTCACTTTGAGAGAGGAACAGATGTTAAGGAAGTTTGAAAATAAGGTGCTTAGGAAACTATTTTATGCTAAGAAGGATGAAGTTACAGGAGAATGGAGAAAGTTACACAACACAGAACTGCACGCATTGTATCCTTCACCTGACAATTAGGAACATTAAATCCAGACGTTTGAGATGGGCAGGGCATGTAGCACGTATGGACGAATCCAGAAATGCATATAGTGTGTTAGTTGGGAGACCGAGGGGAAAAAGACCTTTGGGGAGGCCGAGACATAGATGGGAAGATAATATTAAAATGGATTTGAGGGAGGTGGGATATGATGATAGAGACTGGATTAATGTTGCTCAGGATAGGGACCAATGGCGGGCTTACGTGAGGGCGGCAAGTCATATTTTGTAATAATAATAATAATAATAATAATAATAATAATAATAATAATAATAATAATAATAATAATAATAATAATAATTAAAAATCACATCGCCTTTTGTAACAGCACCATTTAGTATGATATAAAATACTTGAGTAATCGGTAACTTTAATTGAATAATTCATGACGAGAGTGTACGTATCAAGAAGTTGTCCTTTTGGTAAAATTATGCAATATCTTCATTTGAAATGTAGAAATACATTTTGAAAATACAGCTACAATTAATACAACGCTGGAAAAAAAATAACATGAAGTTCGTGTGGAATTGTCTGCGTCGGCATACAGTTGCTAGGAGACAACAGTCTATACTCTTAGTACAGACATGCTGCTTTTAAGATAAAGCGATACTTGGTGTTTTAATGGATATAAACGGAATTAACTTAGAAGGCGCAAGCACAAACGATGCCTGGGTTATCACTTGGAGTCACGAGTGCTGGAAACTGCCCGCATTTGCGGTTATGGCTAGGATCAAGGAAGCTGCGAGTCTACTGGAGTCACGGCGTCCTGGATAGCTTCAAGGTGTTGTAAGCTTCGGTGTTTACCGTCTTGCAAATGAATTGTAATCCGTTCCAAAATTATATTGCTGTGTAGGCCCTAAATGAATTGGTAACAACCACAATTTCAAATAAAGATCGTTATATAAAATAAGCTATTGGATAAACTAAGGAATAATTTTGCTTTTAATTGTAATAAGTAGTCCTGCGTAGGATTACATAGAAATAATAATAATAATAATAATAATAATAATAATAATAATAATAATAATAATAATAACAATAATAATAACGCTATACTGGATAATTAACGGTCGCTTTGAACCGTGCCGTTACGTTAACCAAATTTAAGTAAATAACAATGTCACCAAATAAGAACTACGTTGGTGTGTGGCGTAGTTGGCGGGAGGAATTTTTCTTTCTCTGTCTACCTCCTTGTTCTGAACATTATTGAGAGATAGCACCACTGTTAGCGACAATGTGTATTTGCGTAAATATTGACCAGTAAAATGACGAGTGCCTTAGATGAAAGGCTCGGACAGAAATCAGTTTTGCTTAGCGCATGCGCGGACCTCTCATGCAGTGGGAGCGTGATCCTTACTTGAATTTATTTTTGCGTTTGTTTGCAGATTAAATTTGAGATCCCTTCTTGCTGGTTACAGGCCTTGCATTTAAAGGTTATGTTAGGTTAGCTTAATTAGATTAGCTTAAAGGTTAGCTTTGGTTAGGTTAGATTAGCTTTGGTTAGGTTAGGTTAATTTTGGTTTAGGTTACTTAGCTTTGGCATTAGTTAGCTTTGGTTAATTAGGTAAAGGTTAGCTTTGGTTATCAGGTTAGCTTTGGTTAGGTTAGGTTAGCTTTGGTTAGGTTAGCTTGATTTCATTCGTCCAAAGTTAAAATTATATAATATGACAGGTTTTGATTCTTAATATTGTTAATAAATAATAGGCCTAAATCAACGGTGAATAATTTCATGGTCCCTAAATTTTTTTCGTAAATAGGTATTTTCATCAGAAATAAAACACCAACGCTGTCATAATTACGTACTTTAATTTGAACATTAACCAAATTTACTTTCCGTCATTTTAATTATTCTGTTTTTTTTGTTAATTTCCTTGTGATAAAGTTTATTATCTTATTACATCTTCATGTTCTATTAATGCATTCAAAAAACCGCCGTTGTACTACATAAAACCTTGAACTTGACTAATGGAATGAATTATTTAAGAATATAGTCACGAATTTGATACCACCATTTCGATTATATTTTGTTTGATATCGGTACGGCCCGGTTTATTGAATAGTAAGTCGACTATCGATGTTGGTCTGCCGTGCGTATTATCCAGTTGTTCCAATAATAATAATAATCTAATAATAATAATTAATAATAATAATAATGGTGTAACAATAATATTTGAATGAATTGTATTATCATGATAAGATAATAATATAATAATTGATAATAATGACAATAATAATGATGATAACTATAAAGAATAATCTTAATAATAATTTCTTCTAATGATGTAAAGGATGGCAATAATAATAGTAATTAATAATAATTTAATAATAAAATAAAATTAATAGTTAATAATAATAATAATAATAATAATAATAATAATAATAATAATGGTGGTAACAATAATACAAGAAATGAATTGATTATCATGATAATGATAATACCATAATAATGATGATAATAATGACAATAATAATGATGATAATAAAAATAATGAAGTAATAATAATTGTCATAGTAATGATAATGACAAGATAGTAGTATAGTAGTAATAATAATAATAATAATAATAATAATAATAATAATAATAATAATAATAATAATAACAATAATAATAATTCAGGTCAAGATTTCAGCTTTCATACTACGTAAAATATCATTTACAAATTCTATATTTCATCAAATTTTTCAAAGCGATATATCCTTCATCTTAATAACATTCTTAGTTGTGATTTTGCGTTCTTATGTGAGTTTAAGTTGTATGCACACCTTTGACGCGGAAAATAGTCGCTATCCTATAGCGCTAATTTGTCTATCGTTCGAGATTAGGCTAGATTTACACGGAGAAATATTAAGCATCGAGGTCCGAGGTTGAAGCCAAGTCGTAGCAGAGACATCTGTGTGCCACGAAGCCACTTACTATTACCTAGGAAGCCTTTATGGCTTAGCGATAGAGCTCTTTCTTCTCGTTACAAAGACCGGGCCTCGAATCTCTCCATGCAAAACGCACTTTGCAATTTGTTCGCATCGTTCAGTAGCTTGAAATTAGGGTTTTTGAATAAAATTTACACGAAAACCGTCCCCGCTATTGAAATACGCCAGAGGGATAAATTATTCTTTATTAGATTTTCTATCGATATGGACAAAAGTGAGAATAAGAAGGTAAAGGTATATGTACACCTTTACACACAAAAAATTTGTTTTGTATAATTTTGCTCTGTAAAATTTTTATACAATTGAGAATGGTACCAGAAAGAGAATGAAGTGAACAGATCCCTTGAAATTATGTCTAAATTGTTTATAAAAATTATTTCGTTTATAATTCAGACATACAACTTGAAACATGATAGCTCATGCAGTTTTTAAGATAGAGCCGCAGTTTTTTCACTGTTTTATAGCTAAAACTATTCTTTAGTGCCTGACATAGAGCTATTTTTTATTTTTATTTACATTAATTAAATATTAACATATATGTAACTTATACTAATATTTTATGTTGCATATATCATGTAAAAAAACCATAGATAATTATTAACTACATTAATGTTATTTTACTCATTGTCAGGCACTGGGGGACATTTCAAGCTTCAAAATGACACCAATATCTTCTCGGTATCACCATATTTGGCTGAGATATCATGTTTAAAAAATTGAATATTCTAAAATTACTATTTACAGGAAATGAGCCGCAAACTTTCAGAGCCTAGAAGACTGCATCATCATATGTCACCCCTTAAGCAGCTTCATGTCGGTCCAGTTTCAGCTTCTTTCTGCCTCTCAAATACCTCCGCCTTGTTTTAACTTCAGGTGTTGAATGGTTTTTTGGCATTTTTGTCCCTATTTCCATTGATGCAACAAATCCTGCGATGGTGTTTGCCCCAGGGTTTATGCCCATCCTCCTCAGAATTGTAATTTCTACTTCTGGACTCTTATTAAAATGACGTACAACATCATTGACACACAAATTTACAGTTTTATGACTAACAGTGAAAGATTATAAATTACTTCGCTATGTAAAAACTTGTTTTCAATCTAATGACCATGCTCAGATATCTATGCATCTATTTCGGGACTAGAAAGAAGTTTATTTTACAAGCAATGCTGGACGAGGGGATTGACTGCTACGAAGATCACTCCAAAAGTAGCCTAAGTGACCGTGGCTGATGACGTAGCATTTTGGAAAATGGGACTTATCTGAAAAACCGTAAGGCATAAATCGAAAATTCTTTAATGAAATTAAAGGGGAGAAAATTCTCTATTAAAATAGTTATATTTTGAAAATTCTAATTTTTCGTAATTTTTTGCGTTTTGAGGTTTTTCTGAGAAAACTATGAACTTTTCACCAAACGACATTACACTCTTTTGTTATATAAAACATGATCTATTCACTCTGAAAATCTGTAGGCTTATTTCAGTTCCACCCTGTATAAACAGATAATGCAATGCTGATAACAATAAAGCTTGAATATTTTATTCGAGTCATAGGCCTATAACACTGTTATCCAATAGGATGGCAGATAATTCAAGCAACTTTTAGGATGCTGAATCAGATCTGCTTGTGGCGCGATAACACTCACAATGATGGCTCTTTACGGAAACTGGCTGAAGAGCGCGCTGATGTGTTTGGGATGGTAATCGCAGACAATGGAAGGCAGCAGGATGCGAGCTTGCAAAGCGAATACAAAGTTTCGGGTTCGCTCCTTATTCGGTGAAAAGGGCCTGGCACATAAATTTGGAAATAAAATTACCTGTTGGATGTTAATGCCTTGTTGTAATCCATTGCTCTATCGGGGGAATTTATGACGCAAACTTAATTAGATGTTCGTTGGACGGACACATTAATCTAGAGTCGCGTCTGCTTCCAGACACAATACAAGAGCACTTAGCGGGCGCCAACAGGGCGTTCAGAATATTGCAATACATTAATTGATGTACACATTTTTATCGGAGTGAAGTGCCGATGGTTTCTTCCTTCAATATTACTTGTATAAAGAAAAATGTAAAAGTGCACCAACAATAAAATTATTCATATGAAAATGGCTATGGTGTTCATTGTAGAATTGACATAAAAAACTGAGAAGATATTCAACACATATGCCACAATACCACCTGCTTTACTTGAAAAGAGAGATTTTGTCAAGAAGTTTGAATAAAAAATTTCCTCATACGAACTACAACAAACATTTTTGTGGAAAACTATTGTCAAAATAAAAGAAACTCAAAATGGTTAAAGTCAGAAAGAAATTAAACAGTTCAAATAAAATTAAACATGTAAAAGGTGCATGTTCTTCAATGACTTGTATTGTTTTGTATTTATTTACATTCCATGGTATTCGTACATCGCTCCACAGCCAGAATATGGAACATGTCAAAAAAATCTTAACAGTACTACAAAGTCTTATTTATAGTCACAGTCTAATTGGAATATATACAGGAGGGTTTTACAATATAGTCTACTAGTACAACACAAGGGGATAGTATCGATACTTAATACAAGACAGAAATATTCATGAAACGTTGTTGAATGTCATAAATTCATCTACAAAATATAAGGCGCGAGAAATTACTTCTTTAATTTGGCCCTAAATAATCTTATGTCTTGAGTTTCATTTTTTATATCGATAGGGAGGCTATTAAACATTTTTACTGCCATATAACGGACTCCTTTTTGATAGCACGATAGACTTGCCGATGGAGTATGAAAGTCATTTTTTACGCGTATTTGTGCCATGAACTGTTGAATTAGAGTTCTAGTTTTTTTAAAATAGTCCTACACGATTCTCTAGATTTGGCACCTACTATTATTCTAATAAATTACTCTTTCTTGTAGTAGGAATATAGGCCTACTATCACTATCTGTAGAATTTACCCAGAATATTATTCCAAATCTCATTACCGATTGGAAGTATGCAAAGTATATTGTTCTTAAGGTATTCGTATTTACTATCTCTTGCATAGATATAATAGCAAAACATGCCGAATTTACAATTAATATTTGGGAGAAAAATTCGCTCCGGCGACGGGGATCGAACCCGGGTCCTTGGTTCTACGTACCAAGCGCTCTGACCACTGAGCTACGCCGAATTCAATCCACAGCACCGGATCGAACCCTCTTCCTTCATTGTTTCCCTTTTTGGCCTGACTCCAAGTTAGGCATATACGTTGACGTTTTATATTCAAGTCAACTGACATTATACAAGGGGCGCACTCAACTAAGTGACTGTTTGGCCGGGATTCCGCAGTTAAGTGCACAGTAATCTGTACAGAAATATGCACTGCTAGCTATGAGAAAATTAAAGATCTGTTTTTAATTTTTTTAAATATTAATTTGTCCTACAGAATAATATCTGTAATATTGACAATTAATATTTGAGGAGAAAAATTCGCTTCGGCGCCGGAGATCGAACCCGAGTCCTTGGTTATACTACCAAGCGCTCTGACCACTGAGCTACGCCTCAAATATTAATTGTCAATATTACAGATATTATTCTGTAGGACAAATTAATAAAAAAACATATTTAAAATGCTGAATTTAGTTAGGGGGTAATTTCTTTAATGTGATGAAATCCCATGCAACATTTGCAGATTTATAACTCACAGACAAAAAATTAGGATGTTTGTCTAAGGTCAAATTTCTGCACATTTAAAGGACAAAACTAAAATTGTTTGAATCATTTATTATCATAATACACTGTTCTCCTAAATTGACTGAGTGTATTTGAATTAAATCAACGGCTTTCCCAAAAAACGATATGAAATGTTTCATATAAAACAATTTTCATCTCGGAAAGGAAGAAAAAACGAGCAGAACTGTATTAAACTTTTTTGTTTAAAATACATAAAAAAATAATCTCATAAAATTAATGACATTACTTACGGTTCATACGGTATATAAACAGGGTATGTTTATAAAACATATGTAGGCCTAGACATGTCAGATTCTTTATTTATTTATTTATTTAGCTTCTCTTTCATAAATTGTTCTATTTGATTAAAGTACAAAATTATATAAATTCTTCCCTCTGTTACATGTATGATTTAATTGTAGTTCGTATATTATTTTGTGCGAAATCGTGCGTTTTCCTTGGTTTCCGCACAAAACCAATCCGCGGAAAGTCTAAAATTCCACATTCAGTATTCCCAACATAACACACATAACAATTTCCCTCTTCTTACCGCTTAAGTGACATATTGATTTTATTGCTTTAGGCTTTTAACATATTATTTTTAGAGACGTTCAATATAGTAATAATTATAAATTGGAAACTTACCACTGCAATTTCACATAAATTGCACTCTTAATTATTGTTTTTAAATATTTGCAAAAATTAAGTAAACTCTACAACTCCACTAAAGTTACTGCATTCGTGATGCAAGTAACATTAAGGAAGCCGTGAAAAAATCAACAAGATTCCAGACTCATCATAGACTGGGGGAAAAAAAGACAGACGTATATCACGGCCTGCTGGAGTAGAGTAAACACAGAAAACATTTTAAAGCAACAATGTTGAAGATAGATATTTTTGTTTTGCAAATTTGCCGTCATTGAACAGAAATCAAGATGGAGATTTCATTGCAACTAATTAGAAATTCCTCTTTCAGGTGTGTAATAAACGATCTTCGCACAAAATAATGTACGATACACGAGCGGTATGTTTTCTTTCAATTCTGGGAAATTAAAAAAGCTCAACTACGTTTCGCTTTTTCAAACTTTTCTCGAACATGAAAACTTCAATATAACGCTCTTGTAACGTATATTACTATTATTAGTTTACAGTCTATTCATATATTCTTCTTGTAATAAATAATATTTGTGAATTGCAACCAAACACAAGTCCTTAAATTTGTTAAACAGTATTATATACTCTACTTTTATTTGCATTATTATTTTATTCTATTTCTATTTTGTATTTATCTTTATCATGCTCCTGTTTAGTCAGCTTTCCAAAGACAAGTCTAAACCTCACAAGTGATACCAACATGGCACCTCTTATGAGGCAACTAGGCCAGGAGCTAATGAGATAAAGTGGCCAGTTTCTTCCTCTCTCCATTGCATATATCGCCAATTAGCTAATGTACACTAATCAGACTTCAGATGCATACAAACAATAATCGTGGGTGAGCGGAGAAAAGGGGATAAGTCACCAAAACTAAGTTTTGAGATAATTTCAAAAAACACTTAGACGAAATATATATAGGATAGCTGATATAATTGTTTAACTCAATACACACAATTCTTTTTTATCTTTAATTCAAAGACCCATGACTTAAGACATTCCACACAATGTTCTTCTCACATTTCTCTGTCGAAATGTTGACTTAACCCAATTTTGGCTAAAAGGTGACTTAGATCCTTTTGTCCGCGCACCACTTATTGTTCTTCCTCTGACACATATCGTCAAGTCAGATGTAGTGCCTGATAATAGATGTACATATCAGCCTGAACCTCAATCAGAGGTGTTCTATATATGAATTAAACGAATTTGTGTAATTAGTATTGTTTCCAATAATCTATACTAATAATAAATCTGTAGCCAAAATTTTTCTGGTAACTTTCGATTTTCCAAAAATAATTGGTGTTAACATGTATAATTAACCATCCTGAAACTTTTGTTTGTATGTCTATCTGTCTGTCTGTCTATCTGGATGTTTGTTACCTTTTCACGCGATAATGGCTGAACCGATTTATATGAAAATTTAAATATAAATTAAGTTCGTTGCAACTTAGATTTTAGGCTATATGGCATGCAGAATACTTTACTTAAAAGGGGGGGGGGTTATAAGGGGGCTTGAATTAAGTAAATCGAAATATCTCCCTTATTATTAATTTTCATGAAAAATATTACATAACAAAAGTTTCTTTAAAAATGATTTCCGATTCGTTTCATTCCAAGCAGAATTTTGTTGGGACCAAATTGCACCAAAAACGGATGTTCTCTGAACCAAATGATCATATCTGTCTATCTGTCTGTCTGTCTGGATGTTTGTTACCTTTTCACGCGATAATGGTTGAACCGATTTATATGAAAATTGAAATATACATTAAGTTCGTTGTAACTTAGATTTTAGGCTATATGGCATTCAAAATACTTTATTTAAAAGGGGGTGGTTATAAGGGTTCTTGAATTAAATAAATTGAAATATCTCCCTTATTATTAATTTTCATGAAAAATGTTACATAACAAAAGTTTCTTTATAAATGATTTCCGATACGTTTCATTCCAAGCAGAATTTTGTTGGGACCAAATTTCACCAAAAACGGATGTTCTCTGAACCAAATGATCATATTTTAATTATTTGCATGTAATAAAATTAAGAAACATGTTAAAGGAATTATCATTGCACTAAATGAGTGTCTCTGGACCAAAATGATCGCATTTTAATTATTTAAATACAATTTAAATTAAGTGACATATTACACGATTTATCCTTCTATCAAACACGAATGTTCCCTGGATCAAATGTCCTATTTTAATTATGTAATTACTTTATATTTATTTCTAACAAGTGCAGCGGAGCGCACGGGTACGGCTAGTAATACGTGAAGTTAAGAAGAATATCGATGATTTCAGTACAACAAATTAGTACGTCATTTTCGAACAGGTTAAAATTCAGCCACTACACTAAACCAAAATATTTATAGTCCTATAATTGAATAGAAATGCATCATAGGAGAAGAGCCACAAGTCACATTTCAGACCTTGGATTTGTCGAAAAAATCATCTCTCTTCAAAATACAGAAATAGATCTCTTTGCCGAACACGAACTTTCCTTTTTATTTGTACAAGGAGAAATAGCACTTGTACAAACTTTTCAGAAGTTGAATTGTTTTACGAGTGATGGATTGCTGGTCTAACACTTTAACCTCTAACCTAAAACCCCAACGTTTGTTGTCAAGGTTATTTTCGCCTTCAAAATAGTAATATAAAAATGACAGATTAAGAAAAAGTATCTATGTCGGAGAAAGTGGCTGATATTGCCTTATGGCAAGAACTGTAACAAAACACAAAAAGAGACACATATCTCAGCTAATACTGTTTGATGATATATTCATCTATGAACGTGGAATATTGAACATTTGAAAGTTTTATGGACAGAAAAAGTAAGTGACAATATACTGCACTGTTGACGAATGTGTGACTATATTCATTTTAGACAGGATAAGAAACAGAAGTGGAACATGATTTTATTATAATGCAAGATACGAATATCAGTGATGAGAGACTAAAGTAGGAGAAGAAAAATTATCTAAATAAAGTTATAAACCTTGTTCGCCCAATTATGGTATATGGAGCAGTAGGTTGGGATCCGTACAGACAAAACCAAATCGATTCAATAGAAAAGGTCCAACGCAAGGCAGCAAAATATGTCAAAATGGGAAAGGGACGTGGTGAAGAGATAGTAAAAGACTTAGGGTGGGAATCTCTCAAATCAAGACGACGAAAAACCAGACTCACAGCATTGTTTAAGGCACAAATGGGACACAAAGCATGGACCGACATCGATGCTAGATTAGCAACACCATCATACTTAGGAAGGGCTGATCATATTAGGAAGTTTAAATGTAGAAAACAAAGAACGGACGTGGCAAAATTTTCCTTTGTTAACCGCTTAATAGTAGACTGGAACAGCTTACCTGCGGCAATCTTTTAGGGTGGTCCTCTCAAAATCATACATTTAAGGAAAGGTTGAGAAGATTAGACTGAAAATGTAATTGTAGGTACTGTGTAAATATCTAAGTTGTGTCATGTAATTAATTAAGTTGATATGTAATTAATTAAGATGATATGTAATTAAGTTGATATATAAATACATTAAGGTGATATGTAATTAAGTTGATTTGTAATTAATTAAGGTGATATGTAATTAATTAAGATGATATGTAATTAAGTTGATATATAAATAAATTAAGATGATATGTAATTAATTAAGATGATATGTAATTAATTAAGATGATATGTAATTAATTAAGATGATATGTAATTAAGTTGATTTGTAATTAATTAAGGTGATATGTAATTAAGTTGATTTTAATTAAGATATGTAATTAAGTTGATTTGTAATTAATTAAGATGATATGTAATTAAGTTGATTTGTAATTAATTAAGGTGATAAGTAATTTACTTAAATTGGTAATAGTTGGGTGAAATAGAAGTACTTATAAAGTTAGGTTTACTTTTGCTTATTGTAGGAGTTATTATAGAATAGTTTTTATTTATAGTTCTAGGTTTATTGCATCTATTTATTTATAAATTTAGGTTTATTTTATTGTATTTATTTTATTTTTCTTTTATGGCTGTAATTATTGTAGAATTATAATGGTATTATTGTATATTATATATCACTGCCACCGGGTGTATACCCAATTGTAGTGTTAATACATACATACATACATACATACATACATACATACATACATACATACATACATACATACATACATACATACATACATACATGAAGTAACAATAATAAGAGAAAATACATGTCAAAGTAGGCTATGTAGCTGATATTAGGAATAATGATATCGGAAATAATAATTGAGGATTGTTACTACTTTGAACATTATCAGTACGTATGAATCGGATTTACACAAGATGTCAATGTCAATGGAAAAAATGGAAAGACAAGCATTTAAGATGTACCTGAAAACGCATCCTGGCAAGGAAGTTTGGGGTTAAGAAAAACTGAATATTTGAGCTCCAAGGCTATTGCCCACTTCTCTCACTTCGAGTTTCGCTGTTCCACTGAAGGAACTTATAGAATTTTGAAAGAGGGGCCGAAAATGGACCTAACCTATGTTTTGTTCTTATGTTGGTGTTCTATCCATTTTCCTCTGCTATGTATTTGATAGCCTGTATTTCTTTCTTATAGTATTGTGGTGTTGTGTATGTGTGTTACCATGGTAATGAGTTTCCTGTATATTTTGAACTTATGTTTGTTGTCCGTTTTTGTTACTGAAGAATAAAATTTAATACTATTTTTTTCATTTTACAACCTTCTTGTGATAATAATTGTTTCATGTGAAATATTTCACAGCGTGTTTTGGGAAAGCCATAGAATTAATTTCCAATATACTCAATCAATTTAAGAGAGCAAGTGTGTTGTGATAATAAATGATTGAAAGAATTTTAGTTTTATCTTTAAATGTGCAGAAATTTTATCCAAACAAATGCAAGGATTTACAATGTTACAACTTTTGAATCAAATTTCTGCAAAAGGACAAGACTAAAATTCTTTCAATCATTTATTATCATAATGCACTGCTCTCTTAAATTGACTGATTATACTGACTATTACACTCTCACTACGTCATACTACTTTTGACCAATAAAACGGTACGAAAGGACGTATTTCAACCAATCATGGCTGCTTATCGCACAATTTTATCGCGTCCCTAGCATTTGTTTATTTTTATCACGTCCCTAGCATTTGTTTAATTTTATCGCGTCCCTAGCATTTGTTTCTTTGTTTGCCAACATTTGAAACTGCGCTGGTCTGGACGTCAAAAAAAAAAAAAAAAATATATATATATATATAATTAGAAACCACTCCAGTTGATGCACAGCAGTTTCAAATATGACTCGCATTGGCATTCAAGAACAAGAATTAATAAAAATCACTGATCATAGCTATGCATCTTCTGAAATCCGATTTACAAATACATGAAGAGCACCATTCGGAAATCCTGAATAAGTTGAATACACCATGTAGGCCTAAATCAACGAGTTCCACTTCTATTACGCACACGTCCAATATAACATCAATTGAACCACCAACCACATTCAAATTTGAAAATTGTACATTCAATAATTATTCCTTTTAAAATTATTCATTCGGAAATTCTGAATAAGTTGAATACACCATGTAGGCCTAAATCAACGAGTTCCACTTCTATTACGCACACGTCCAATATAACATCAATTGAACCACCAACCACATTCAAATTTGAAAATTGTACATTCAATAATTATTCCTTTTAAAATTATTCATTCGGAAATTCTGAATAAGTTGAATACACCATGTAGGCCTAAATCAACGAGTTCCACTTCTATTACGCACACGTCCAATATAACATCAATTGAACCACCAACCACATTCAAATTTGAAAATTGTACATTCAATAATTATTCCTTTTAAAATTATTCATGTTTATTTTTATGTCATTGTCGTTAATTAAAACTTTTCTAACACTTGTGTATATTATGGATATATGATATTATGGATAGTCACGTATCAGAGATTGTTTAATATTAAGATTTATTGAAAATCATCTGTCAAGTGACGTTGATTACTGGGATTCGGATAATTGAAGTGGAATGAAACTGTCTTAATAAAAATGAAACTGAATCAACAAAGCCTTCTTGACTAGTAACATTGTCATCGTGTATAGATCTCGACGAGAAGGCATTGTTCACTGCTGCCATCTAGCATGCATCTAGCGTAATATTTGTAATGTTGAGATGGTATAAAAAAACATTTGAAGACAGTTGTATTTTCGTAAGTCAATTAATATTTTATTGTATTGGAGTACTTCGTTACTTCTAATCTTTATATACTTTCTTTAATCGTGTAATAGTCAATTAAATCCCACTCGAGTTTTGATTTTCTCTAGATAAATCAAAACGTCTAGTGAGATTACTGTTGAGAATTGAATCAATGGATTTTCCATAACATGTCATGAAATGTTTCATACAAAACAATTTTTATCTCGAAAAGGAAGCAAAATCGAACAAAATTGTATAATTTTTGTTTTGTATGAAATATCTCAATGAAAACAACATCTAAAATTAATGACATTATTTGAGGTACACCATGTATTTGTTTATTTTTTTATATATCTTTGTCCCATAAAATTATATCTCATTTTTAAATTGCTTATATCCCTTTGTTAATTCTTCCATGTACTAAGGTTGGATAAAAAGTAATGGCAACAGTTCGATATTTCTGACATGGCTTTATTCACAGGGGTACAACATTTACGTACCTTCTATATAGTCGCCCCCCTTATTTATTACCTTTTTCCAAATGTTTGGAAGGCGTCGTACACCATCAGCGCGTCCATCTTTGTTGATGTTCCGTATTGACCGCCCTATAGCACGGATAAGTTCATCTCTGGTACTGTACCGGGTCCCTCGCAGTGGTTCTTTCACTTTGGTGAAAAGATCGTAATCGCATGGATCATATCGGGTGAGTACGGTGGATGTTCCAGTAGTCCGCGTTTTCCGTCTGCCTTGGAGGTACAGCGTGGTGCAGTATTACCCCATCAATTTCATACGCCACAATGATTGTCACTTTCACATCCCTGCCTTCCCGGAACGCTTTAACCCATCGTGCCACTGTGCGATATGGCAACGCTGCATCGACATATGCTTCACGCAGTCCCTGAAAACATTCTTGTGCACTACGACCTCGTGTCACTTCAATTTTGATCCAGGAACGTTGCTCTAGTTTTGTAAACGTGGTCTTAGGGCGCTCGCACTATGCCTATGAAAGTGAACGTTCTACACACTGCAGTAGATTGACAGAGTACTGTCACCGCTGGCTGCACTAACTCATCTAACAGTCCTTGTTCATGTCCGCACAGCTGGCAGCTCTCGAACGCACCATCGTCACGTGACAACAGTGTTGCCATTACTTTTATCCAACCTATGTATATCATCTTAGTTATTTCCAATTTTAGTTATTTTGACTCATAAGTACAGGGTGTTCTGAAAAATGGTTGCAATATTTAGACAGGAGGTAATACGTATCAAAACAGGAAATAAAAGTCCTTTATTAGTTCCTAAAATTAATATCATCTAAGAATTGAGTAAATGTATATTATCACTGTGAGTTCTTTGGCAAGAAACAAAATAAGAAAACAGAAAGCAACCGTTTGTCAGTACGTATTATTTTCGTATTGTTTAATAGGAGAATGTTTTGTTTCTTGCCAAACAGCTCACAGTGGAAGATATGCTGGTCTTGCACTGATGGTAAACACTTGCTCATTTCTAAGAAGATATTAAGTTTAGAATCATGTTTATAGTACTTTTATTTCTTGTTTTGATGTATAGGGGAGAAGTGGGTACAGTAAGACAGGAAGAACAGTGAGACATTTTTTTATTAGATGGTAAATTTTGATGTTGAGATGTTGGTAACAGTGGAGTTGTACGTTGCATGAGTAAAGTAACAGTATTTTCATAGTCGATTTGATTCTAGTTATAAAGGTGAGTGATGAAAAAATAATTCGTAGTTTTTCACTCTAGAAGTAAAATTTTGGCTTGTGTTTAATAAAGGTTATATTGGATATACAAATGAGATATAAATATGAATATTTTGTTACCTAATACTATGGTATTTGAGATTATGTTTTGCAAAGTTCCGTCTTTCTTGTTTTAATTTTGAAGTGATGGCGTCATTTTTAAATGAACTATGCGTAAAGGGAACAGTGAGACATGCCATTGAAGGGTACACTGAGACGTCTCACTGTTCCCATTTACCAATGATTTGCAAAAACAAACTGTAATTATATTACATTTACCAGTAACTAACATTAAAAATGAACTGTAGCTTAAAGTAATGGATACATTACATTTTAATGGTTTCATAAATAAGAAATTATTCACAAAATAAAAAAAATGTTAAAAAATAATAAAGAAATACATTAAATTCTTATAATCAGAAGCTTTGTTGTCACCAAAAATTCATTTCATTTTTTCACAAAAGTTTGAAAAGTCATGGAAAATTCACTTTTCCAAATGTTCCAGATGTTTCAATGGTTTGGAAGTCAGACACCAAAATGATTCAAAATAAGCCTACAGAACATGTCAAGATAAAGAGACAGCAAGTTTTTGTTTTCTTTTGAAATAAATGTAAATCATTTGAATGTCCGTTAATAGACATTGTGGTGTCTCACTGTACCCTCCTGATTGGGAACAGTGAGACATTTGCATTTTTTTTTGACAAGCACGTATTGTATATTATGTCCTTCACCTATTAAAATTTTTGTTTATGTATTATTATTCTCCATGTTTTAATGTATATTTCTATTGCACTGATTTTAAAAATACTTCAATTATCACTTGCATATATATGTCTTAATACTTTGTGTCTCTCTGTACCCACCACTCCCCTACTATCTCCTCTTTAAATATTGTAACTTTTTTTTCAGAACATTCTGTATAAGTATTCGTGACGATGATTTATATTTCCTTTTCACAATTTAATAACTATGATAAAAAAATAGAATACAATACATGTAGTAACTTTGAGGGGAAATATCGTGTGCATATGTACGTGAGAAAGTATGCTGTCCGTAAAGTGCCGATATCTACAGGTGTAGCCTGCATAAAGAATATAAAATGGCTAGAGGCAACCACTGGACGTAGCCAGTGGCCAGCACATACAAGTTGTATAGTCAATGTGAAAGTCGCAAATTAGAATTGCCAACAGGTTGGGTGGGGGATGCGGTGCGCAATTTACACCCCCTGCATTCTGCCTGTGGTCCTGCCTATGGGGCGGAAAAAAAAAAACAGAGCGCGAGACCTTGCTGAAAATTGCCACTACTAGGAGAACAGAAAACCCTTAATTGGGGTGACATTATGTGATTTAACTTTTTATCGTAAAATTGAGCTTGCTGCAGGAAAATTCATAAAAAAAACTACTAGTAAACGTATGTAAGCAGGAAGAGACAACGTGAATTACATTTCTCATCATAAGCTTCATTAAAGTTAAAATTACAAGAGATGCTTGCCTCTCTATTCACTTTCGTATATATTTTTTGTAAGTTCATGCTACTAAACAGTCATCGGCATGTTCTACGAGTCAGCGAGGCATGGGTTCGAATCCAGCTTGAGACGGTCACTTAGAGTTTCGACGTGAAATGTTTATATTCGGGATACGAGAGAGAAATACAGGGCTTAAAGAAGTTTAAAACCAGCCTTAATTGCAGTTTATGTTTCACCCCTCATCTCCCACCCTTTGAAATTTTAAATTAAATCCTTCTCTGCCTTGATGTTGCCACTTGCTCGCATCGTGCAGTAGGTTGAAATTAGAGGTTTTAAAATTAAATTTACACGAAAACCGTGCACGCTAGTGAAATACGCCAGATGGATAAATTATTCTTTATTAGATATTTTATCGATATGGACAAAAACTGACGATCCTACTCGCAATAGTTATCGAATAAGAGATTGTTAAACATTTGGAAATAAAACATTTTTTCTCGTAAAAAAACTATGAACTTTCCATCAATATGATATTACAGTCTTTTTGTCACAAACATGAGCTTTTCGCTCAGAAAATTTGTAAAGCTATTTCACTTCAACCCTGTATATCAATTGCAAATATTTGTGCTCACTGACTATAATGATATTCAATAAATTCAATTGTAAATTTAAATTTACATATTCTTATTGCGTAGTAGATATAAGACAAATTTGTATTATATACTTCTTAATTTCAATTCAGAATTCGCCCCTGAGCACGAGTTAAACTCTTTCAGGGGTGAGGTTTTTTATGTTTTTGTTATATTTTTGTTACAATTATTACAAAATAAATGAATAAATAAATAAATAAATAGACAGACGGACGGACGGACGGACGGGTGGGTGGGTGGGTGGATGGATGGATGGATGGAATAAATAGATAGATAGATAGATAGATAGAAATGGATGGAATGGATGGATGGATGGATGGATGGAATGGATGGATGGATGGATGGATGGATGGATGGATGGATGGATAGATAGATATAGATAAATAAATAAGCAAACAAACAAATAGATGAATAAATAAATAGATAGCAAATAAATAAATAAATAGATAGAAGATAATAGATAAATAATAGATAATGGATAGAAATGGAAATAATGGATAGATACATGGATACATAGATGGATAGATAGATGGATACATAGATGGATAGATAGATGGATAGATAGAATACATAGATGGAAATAAATAGATAGATGGATAATAAATAAAGAAATAGAAGATAAGAAAGAAGATAGAAATAGAATAGATAGATAGAAATAGAAATAAATAAATAAATAAATAAATAAATAGATAGATAGAATATAGATAGATAGATAGATAGATAGAAGATAGATAGATAGATAGATAGATAGATAGATAGATAGATAGATAGATAGATAGATAGATAGATAGATAGATAGATAGATAGATAGATAGATAGATAGATAGATAGATAGATAGATAGATAGATAGATAGATCTGATAGATAGATAGATAGATAGATAGATAGAATGATAGATAGATAGATAGATAGATAGATAGATAGATACGTAAATAATTAAACAAGTAAATAAATAAGTCCAGCAAAAAAATAAGAAAATAAATAAACAAATAATTGTAAATAAATAAACAAATAAATACATAAATAGGTAAATAAATAAATAATTAAATAAATAATTAAACAAGTAAATAAATAAATAATTGAACATGTAAATGAATAATTAAACAAGTAAATAAATAAATAAGTAAATAAATAAATAAATCAACAAGTAAATAAATAAATAAGTAAATAAATAATAAATAAATAATTAAACAAGTAAATAAATAAATAAATAATAAATAAATAAATAAATTAAATAAATATTTTAAATTTTGGGAATTCACAATAAATTTTTGAAAATCAGACATTTAATTATCTACATTTTTCGCTTATATAATACATTTTGAGCGCCTAATTTTCAAGATACTTAACGTTTCTTAATGTTAGATCTCAGATAATATATGCATGGACACGTACGAATGTTTTCTTGAATTTCGTTAAAATGCATTCGCACATAGAGCATTTTGAACATAAAAATATAGTTTCGAGAAAAATATAAATTTGTGAAAAGACATGCAATACTGACATATGAAGCAAACCTCTATAAAAATCGCTCCTGAACATCAAACAAGACTTAGAGGCAAAAAACCTCTTTTAGCTTCCTAAGCGGCGAAGGAATATTTTCGTACAAAAAACCGAAAATTTAATTTTTTGACAATTTTTATTAACAGCTCAGTACTAGTGTTTCTTAAGGCTGTATAAAACGGATACAAGATAGTTTACATGAGAAATACGTAAGTGTTCTAGACTTCCTGGTAATCGAACCCAGATTAGTTGAATTTATAAACGGAATCATTAATAGTTAAGCTAGTAATGTCTGACGTAAAAGGAACGTTTATTATCAAGTGACCATGTTACACTAGAAAAGGCACAAAAAGATGAAAAACTTAAAAAATAAAGAAAGCAAATTAAATAAATTTTCAGGCATTTTGTTTGATCATAGCATCTTTCTGCGAGCACACTACGTGTTCCAGCTCTGGTAATTAGAACACGGCCATTAAACAGACAATTAACAAAGAAGAGCCGGGAGCCATTCTCCTGAAGATGAATGGAGGGGGGGGGGTCCCAGCACTGCACAGCCTTCTTCTGCTTTCATGGAGAAGCTACACAAGTTTTCACTTAAAAAAAAAAAAAAAAAAAAAGAGAAGGAGATGGTGAGTTTAGGAAGTTGTGAAGACGTTACTCAACAGAAGTAGACCTTCTTTTGTTTTATAAAATTAAAGCACAACTTCAAATGATGGTGTAATTATTGTTTTAAAAGGGGGTGGCACATTTGAGGGCCAACTTTCCAGGACAGGACGAAATTGTAATAATATTTTGTAAAATAAATATGCTTCTGTCAGGGGCATGCTCCACGTGCTTTGTGCTTTCAAATCTCTCCGCTCTTCATGCTTCCACTATCTTCGCGTAACATGTAATTATTCACTTGAAAATTCTATAAAGCAAGACAATGACGCAAAGCGTTTGACTGTCATGTATTACTCAGTTACCCCAAGTATGATGGAAGTCAAATGTTTCTTTTAACAAGAAATTGAGCTGTATGTAAAAGAGAAAAACTTTAGTATTCAGTAGGAATTCTGTTTCTGAAACTAGTAAATTACTGACTCGATTAAGAGAGAAGTTTTATATGATATTCTTATTGAATTTGGTATTCCCAAGAAACTAGTTAGATTAATTAAAATGTGTCTCAGTGAAACGTACAGCAGAGTTCGTATAGGTCAGTTTCTGTCAGATGCTTTTCCAATTCACTGTGGGCTAAAGCAAGGAGATGCACTATCACCTTTACTTTTTAAGTTTGCTCTAGAATATGCCATTAGGAAAGTCCAGGATAACAGAGAGGGTTTGGAATTGAACGGGTTACATCAGCTGCTTGTCTATGCGGATGACGTGAATATGTTAGGAGAAAATCCACAAACGATTAGGGAAAACACGGGAATTTTACTGGAAGCAAGTAAAGAGATAGGTTTGGAAGTAAATCCCGAAAAGACAAAGTATATGATTATGTCTCGTGACCAGAATATTGTACGAAATGGAACTATAAAAATAAATTGGAGATTTATCCTTCGAAGAGGTGGAAAAATTCAAATATCTGGGAGCAACAGTAACAAATATAAATGATACTCGGGAGGAAATTAAACACAGAATAAATATGGGAAATGCCTGTTATTATTCGGTTGAGAAGCTTTTATCATCCAGTCTGCTGTCAAAAAATCTGAAAGTTAGAATTTGTAAAGCAGTTATGTTACCGGTTGTTCTGTATGGTTGTGAAACTTGGACTCTCACTTTGAGAGAGGAACATAGGTTAAGGGTGTTTGAGAATAAGGTGCTTAGGAAAATATTTAGGGCTAAGAGGGATGAAGTTACAGGAGAATGGAGAAAGTTACACAACACAGAACTGCACGCATTGTATTCTTCACGTGATGTAATTAGAACATTAAATCCAGACGTTTGAGATGGGCAGGGCATGTAGCACGTATGGGCGAATTCAGAAATGCATATAGAGTGTTGGTTGGGAGGCCAGAGGGAAAAAGACCTTAAGGAGGCCGAGACGTAGATGGGAAGATAATATTAAAATGGATTTGAGGGAGGTGGGATATGATGATAGAGACTGGATTAATCTTGCACAGCATAGGGACCATTGGCGGGCTTATGTGAGGGTGGCAATGATCCTCCGGGTTCCTTAAAAGCCATTTGTAAGTAAGTAAGTAAGTAAGTAAGTAAGTAAGTAAGTAAGTAAGGAAGTAAATTACTGACGTAATCTGATAAAAATTTATTTTCGTACTTTATTAGTAGCAAGCTGGAAGGCCGCGGGTTCGATTCCCGATGAAGTCATGGACTTTTCCATTGTTCTACTCCTTCCAACCGCACTATGGTCCTGGGGTCTACTTGGCCTCTAATACAAATGAGTACCAGGGACATTTCCTGGGGGTAAAGAAAGCATCTGACATCCCTACTGCCATTAGAGTCTGTAAAGAGAGAGTTGTCAGACCTAACGCGTTGCAAATATTTAATGGAATGTGTTCCATTGAATTTATTTTTATTATTTATTATTTTTATTATCTAAATCGTGTTTATTTATCATTTAACGCCAATATGTATCCCACTGTGTTGTTTTTTATTATTAATCTATTTTTTGTGTACATTTTATTCAATTGCCGGTTTCTGGTTTAATTATGTAAATCCTACTTAATTGTAATCTAATACTAATATGTATACTAATGTATTTACTTTTATTTTTACTGTGTACATTTTTTATCGAATTATCGGCTTCTGTTTTTATGTGATTCGTATTTGATTCTAGCAATATTGATATGTATTTCACTATGTTAATTTTTATTTTATGAGGTAAATTTTATGTAACTACCTCTTTTGATCTCATTATGTACCTAAATTGTATCAGTATGTAATTACTTACTTCCGATCCAGTTTTATGTTCAACTGTGTAAGCAAGTTTTAATCCTGGTTGAGTGTAAGAGAAGGCCTTACGGCCTTAACTCTGCAAGGTTAAATAAAGCCAGTATTATTATTATTATTATTATTATTATTATTATTATTATTATTATTATTAGGGTTTGGAATTGAACGGGTTACATCAGCTTCTTGTCTATGCAGATTACGTGAATATGTTAGGAGAAAATACACAAACGATTAGGGAAAACACGGAAATTTTACTTGAAGCAAGTAAAGCTATCGGTTTGGAAGTAAATCCCGAAAAGACGAAGTATATGATTATGTCTCGTGACCAGAATATTGTACGAAATGGAACTATAAAAATAAATTGGAGATTTATCCTTCGAAGAGGTGGAAAAATTCACATACTTTGGAGCAACAGTAACAAATATAAATGACACTCGGGAGGAAATTAAACGCAGAATAAATATGGGAAATGCGTGTTATTATTCGGTTGAGAAGCTCTTATCATCCAGTCTGCTGTCCAAAAATCTGAAAGTTAGAATTTATGAAACAGTTATATTACCGGTTGTTCTGTATGGTTGTGAAACTTGGACTCTCACTCTGAGAGAGGAACATAGGTTAAGGGTGGCGGCAATGAACCTTCGGGTTCCTTAAAAGCCATTTGTAAGTAAGTAAGTATTATTATTATTAATATCTCGCCATCCCCTGGGCTGATTCGACCTGCCACGGGGTTGACTTCACCTTTTTACTTTAATAGTAAGTGATCATCGTACTACTAAATTTGCATAGTTTTTAAGTTTTGGATATGATTGTGTCTCGTGACCAGAACATGTTACGAAATGTAAATGTAAAATTAGGAAACTTATCTGTAGTAATATCACGAGAGGTATGAGATTTATTAGGACTATTTCGTGAATAAAATAAAAATATAAATAATAGGCCTATATCCCTAAAATCCGCTCACAAAATATTAATAATTGTATATTTATGAATGTTTAACCTATTAAGACATTGTGAAGTTGAAATAGATGAATATCGATTACTGCAATAAAGAAATTGAATGTTATTCAGTAATGCCAACTGAGAAAACCGAAAGACAGATTTAACAATGTTAATTACATGTACTGCGCTTTTCTCTTATTATTATAACATAAATACATTTTTATTATTTGCTGATATCATAATTTAATTTAAACGTTTTATAGTATAATTACAAATAACCAGAGTAATACATTAATTAAATGAAGAATTGTTGAAAGCGCAGTTATCAAATCTGAATGAAGTAGTGTAATTTTCTTCAGATAGCCTACAATGGACATGGAATTAGAAGATGAAGATGTAGATGTGGAAGTAGGATTTTGCACTTTATTTAGTACTTCATTACACACTACACCGAGAACTATGAACTATGTAATATGTGTAAAGACAGCTAGCAATCCTTATGTATTCACACTACAGCGAGACATATGTTACTACACCATCTCTGTATAGATAATTAAAACACAAATTTTATTACGCTATACGGAAGGCAGTTGATCAAAGATCTTGTATACAATACCACAGGCCTACAAGGTCTTTGGGTTTGATATGTGATGATGTTACATAAATTTGAACATCTGACTTTTTATTGTCTAATTTCATTCACGTAATACAAATTTTATAGGCTACAATTAGGTTAAGTTACCTGTGGGAGCAAGACCAATGTAGCTGTGCCTTTTTTCGACCGTTATTCAGTGCTACAGGAAAGCATTTTCCATAGCTCGACAAACACATTCTCGCTGTAGTGCATCTATACAGTTCAATATTCCAATCGCGTATGCGTGCAATCTGGGAAGAATATTGAAAGAATCAAGTTTAAAAGGTACGTTCAATTAAGATGCATGAAGATTTTGTGTCTACATGGTGCGCCGTTTTGAACGTCGTCTTCACTGCGTAAATATATTAATTAATATTAAATATCAATATTGCATTCATTGCTTTAAAGTTGAAAGAAAGTTTAACCTCGTAGATGCATATTAATGGATTCATACTCATCGATTTAAGTGAAAACAGTTGGCGACACTGGTTAAACAAAAGAACGACTATGCGATAAATTGATAGCGATAAATCTAGCTGCAAAAATGATCGCGATGTCTGACTGTGATTGGTTGGAATTCAAAATTTCATTACACTTCATTGGTCGAAAATGGAACGACGTCATATAAACAAAATAGTCCTTTGAAAAGGTGGAAAAATTCAAATATCTTCATCAGATGGTCCACAGAACGTCAGGGCCCAGCATTGAGCGCACTCTTTCTGTGTGACTAAAATTTGTGGTTTTGTGTTAACGAATAGTAAACACATTGAAATTATTCAAGTCAGCTTTAGCTGAAAGCCAGATTTGTAGTATTTTAATATAGTTCTACCATAATGTTGATTCATCTGAAATTATTTTCCCAGTATATTTTTACAAAATTGCTAAGTTTTTTTTTTACACTTTAATTTGTTAAATGGAATCAGCTGATACATACTGATGCGTACATGTTTTAATAAAAATATGGTTTCTTCAGAGTTTTCCCCAGCCGTGGGACTGAAGCCGGATGGTCTATGACGAGTCCTCGGCGTCACTTCATTTCCCCCTTTGATTTGATTACCTGGTTTGGTTTTTCCGAGGTTTTCCCCAACCAAAAGGCAAATGTCAGGTAATCTTTTGGCGAATCCTCGGACCTCACCTCATCGTTGTAGAAAATTACTACATTGTAAAACTGTAAAAATTGTAAAATATTGTAAAAATTTGTAAAAATGTAATTGTAATATTGTAAAATGTTGACTTGTTCCACATCTTAAAGCTTCATTGCTCATGTAAGATCAATGGAAGATAATAAAAGAATGAATCACTACATTTTCCAAATTGCACCTGCTGCAACTTTTATCATGCTCGTCAGCACGTTATATTTATTTATTGTCACATGCAGCTCAACATTATGAGAAGAAACCTTTGTGTGAGTCAGTAAAGAAAATATCGCTACTGTTAATAGTAAAACCACCTTCAAGTTCTGTTACATATCATCTCAACGCTTCTAGAATACTCGATTTCTGATTCTCACTTTTTCTCCTCACGTCATAACTAGGTTAACCCTACTCTTTAAATAACGACACGATATTTTACATTTCAGTAAACAGAATCATTAAAATAAAATCTCCTGTCATCAATAAGTCAGTTGGTTTTACCTCCGTAACAGAAATACATTTTAATGAGTTTTATGTTCTCAGGAAAGACTGTACCACTACATATATAATCTAACATTGAATTGTGTAGTGTCCCATTACTGAATTACTTCTTTTATCCGTTTGAAATATATTGTTCCAGAAAAATGTGACAGAAAGACAAATTCTATAATAGTGCATTGTGCAACGAGCCTATAATGGTAGTAATTGTCATACGAGCGTCTTAATTACCATTATAGGCAAGTTTCATACGACTTTTTATGCTCGACCATATTTCTAACTTGAAATTATTCATAAGTATTCATGTTATGGTTATCTAAGTGACGAGCGGAACTGACCTTCTAAATTGTGAGATGTTCGCAGACGCGAAAGTATTGATTTTTTCCGAGAAATAGATGTCCACATTGACCTTGACATAATCTAGTGAGTAAAATAAATATTAATCTTGATATAACATTGAAATTAAATTAGACATTGAAAAACGAGATGGCAAATTGAATTTATTTGAATATTATTTACAATTAACGCTAATTATTATAGTAACAGAACATAACCTTCTGCGACAGTATTGGATTTCCAGCCTCCGTGACGTTTCGCTAGTTGTCTTTCGTTTGCATATCTGAGAATAATCGATATTTGCGGTTTTATAATACTACAATGGTGATTTCTGATTGGCTGAACAACTGAACTATAATGAATAGGTGTACTTTAATGAGGTGCATTAAAAGGCTACTACCAGGTGTATAATTACTACATTTCGGCATGGTCGGGCATAAAATGCTTTCAGTAGTAATCTAGAATACGTGGTAAAAGAATACTGAAAATAAATCTAAGAAAATCTTGGACTTCAACAGACTACCATCTCAGAAACAATTGGCTATGATATACAGGGTGTATTAAAACATGTGGAAAACCTCTGGCTGAATTGTCATCCTACACTGTCACGTGATATGTGAGAGACAGTCGTCCACTCAACACATTTCGCCAGATGAGTGAGAAATAGTTATTCAGGATCGGTTCTAATTAGTATTTTTTCAAGTTGTAATTTCGCAACTGTACAAACTTTTAGATCTTATTTAGCTTATAGCAAACGTAATATTTATCTAACAAATAAGGAAATTTGTTTAATTTAAATCAAAAATAATATTACCTAAGGAAATGTAATTTATAATTGGAGCAGTTTCATTACTAGTTGTTTCTTTTGAAACAGGTTTATAGATTCGTAAACAAGTTTAAAATTTAAGTCTTGGTTTGCCGAAAGGTCTAAATTTCGTGAAAACTGCGATCAGGTACTACAGGGACATCATTTTATTTTTACTAACATTTTTAATATTAACTTGGTTATACCTCTGGATCAACGCCGTTTGCTACCCCCTTCCACGACTAGAGTTCGATGATACTGGAGTAATATACAAACAAATCACTTTACTAGGTATAGGAGGGAAGAAAAGTAGTTCATCCATTTACGTAAACTAGGAAATATCGCGATTTTGAGTTTGATCATTTTCATTGGGTTTTTGTTTAATCAAAATACAGTACTGTATTAACAATAAGTGTTTTTACTCACGAACTGAGCTGTCCATGTGGACGTATTCATTATGCAGTGTATATTATACTGTCTACAGCAAATTAGCGTACAATATAAAGAATGAAGTTAAATTGAAAAATAATAATAATATGGATATTTAAACATATTTTTGAAAATGGTGGCCGTTCATTTCGATACAGGCTTCAGTTATAATGTGCATATTATCGCACTATAGACTATTGTACCTAATCCCAATTACCAGTTTCGTCCTTCGTACTAGTAACTCATGTTGAAATAATTATGTACCTACTCTATAAAAGAGTACCTTACGTACTGTAAATTCAATCTTCACTTCTGCCCGATCCGAAAAGATAAAATTACTCAGACATGCTATCTACTGTCCGTCCAAGTGGTTATGTCGTAGGGTCGTAGAAAGGGAGGAAATCACGTGACAGTTTATTACTTAACGAGGGCCTTTTATTTAAGTTATTTTAAACAGTTGTATACTATTACGTAGACGTCCAATTCCTAACAGATATTAAAGTTCTCAGAAACGAGCTAAGTCAGCCCAACCACTAGCTGGCGGGAAACCGGGATACTACGTAGGCAAATGGACGACAGTACCTGTGCGAAAATGATTCAATATTGAAAGCTCTTTCGTCACTGGAAAACGCGAATATATTTTTGGAATGTATTGTTTACTATGATCGTAAGGCTACTATGACTGTATATGCGGTCTTGGATCTGTGTGGAGGAAGGTTGAACTTCATTAGTAGAAGGGGTGGGAGTGAAGTACATTAAAAAACTCAGGTACAATAAAAATTGAAGTAAAAATAAAACGATGTCCCTGTACAAGACAATCTTGAAATTGCTTTCCTGCAAACTTTTTCTCTGATCTCTTTGCAACAAATGTGCTCTCTGATTCCTGGACTCGTGCTAGAAACTGGAGAAATAGCTGATAATGGCACAAGTGGAGGTTATAGTAAGGGTCACTGGTTCGTACCCAGCTGCGTGTGAAGTGCAAGCAATGATAGTCATTGTACTCACCTTCTTTACTTGCTCCGCTGCTTCGAACTTCCGTCGCTTTTGGTGGTGACGATGGCATCGGGATTTCTGCAACAAAATCAGTCATCTCATATTTATGATACGTTACGGGTTATAAAGGTAAAGTGTATGCAATTGAGTGTATCTTAGAGACTGTGTCAAAAACTGAAATTAATTCACTCAATCTTGGCCTTTATAGCATTCTATGAAGATAAATAATGCATGTAAACAACAAAAATTACTCCTTATTTATAAAGAATGTACACTGAGAGAACAGAGATCAATGAAATTGTTTCCTGTGGCAGAAAATATATAACTTACTACATAGAATTCTAGTCAGAAATGCTCAAACAATACCGTTTCAATGGCATGAGCCATTCTATTTCTGTAAGTGAGTTCATATGTTAAAAAAAGGTTGAAGGAGCGAAAAATATTTAAGAATGGCTATAATTTAAGAACAAACACCTCCTCGTTGAAGAAATTAGATATAGTTACCAAATGAAAACAGTACTATAAACTGGCTATAACTTAAGAACAGAGACCTGTTCCCTGAAAGAATTAGACATAATTACCAAGTGAAGACAATAATCTAAGACTAGATGTAACTTAAGAACAAAGATATCTCCCCTGTAGGAATAAGACATAATTACTAACTGAATACAATAATGGCGATGCACAAAGGATTGGTGGCTCCGTATTAGACACTACTTTTCTCGTTGATCTACATTAATGACGTATCAAAGAACTTAAAATTGCCGATATCACCTCTATAACGACGACCTACAACTTTACATACATTCCAGACCCAATACGATCAATGAATCGATTGACAAGTTAAATTGTGACAAAGCCACTGTCTCCACGTTGGGCGGCCAATTTCGGACTAATTAATCAAGTAAGACTCAATAATAATTATTGGACATAAGCGTTTAGTTAACTCCCTTAATAACAGTAATCTTTCAGTTGTTACCCAAACAAAATAATAATATTCATCTGTCGTAAAAAATCTTGGCTTCTTTTTGATAATAATCTAAGTTGGAATTTTCAAGTTAAAGAAACGATAAAAAAATCTGTTCCTCCATTCACTGTTTGAGTCGAAGAAACTTCTTGCCCCAGAAACTAAAACTTACCCTAGTTGCAAACCCTAGTAACGCCGCACTTCGATTATTGTGACGTTTTGTTATGACCTAAGAATAAATTGTCAGTTAAGTTGAAGAAATCAGAATATTACCAAATGAAAACAGTGCAACATCCGACTGGTATGAACATATCACCGAATAAAATCTCGTGGCTCCGACTTAAAGAAATTAGAACTTTACACTCTTTGTCTTTACTCTTAAGAATTCTATAACTTCAAGAATAACCTTTCGTCTCGTTTCTCTTAGATATAGTTAACCAAACGACGTAAAACCAGATCACTTATCTGACTGGCACGCTAAGTATACCTCTTCATAGAACATCTTGTTATTCATCATCTTTTACAATATCCACCTCCAGTCAATGGAATTCCTTGTCACAAAGTATTAGGGGCTGCAAGACAATAAACACCTTTAAGAACATTAAAAGATAACCTTATAGCATTTCACTCCAATCATACTATTTAAACTATCATAACTACATTGAATTACTTTTTTCTTGAAGAAATCCTAGATTAGTTATTTTAATTGAAAACAGTAATAAGACTTTCTATTATCTAAGATTATTTAAATATATTAACATTCTATGTATTTTAGTTTAATTCTGCTACACAGTTTATTTCAGTGTTTAATTAAAGTTCAGAGATTTTGTTGTTTAATTTGTAAATAACTTTTGTATACATAATTCTCATCTAAACAATATTCTAAGACTTTGTAAGTTAAGAACATATGTATATACACTTCCTGGTTGAATAAGACATAAGGCCAATTGAAGGCCTTACTTGATCTAAGCTAAAACAAAGATGTCTTCCTATTATTATTATTGGATTATTATTATTAGGCCTACTAACTGAATACAATAATACAACATTAGCTATAACTTGGAAGAACAAATACCTCCTCGTTGGAGGAATCAGAAATAATTACCAAATAGAAACAATAATCTAAAACTGGCTATAACTTAAGGACAAAGATCTTTTTCCTATGGGAATTATTACAAACCCTACAAAATGTTAGGACGATTGCATCCTTATAGAAAGGAATGCATAATAATAATGTTTCAGATTTCTTAAGTAAATACGAAAGTAAATATAATTTTCTTTTTATTTGCCTGTTTAGTAATTGAATGTCATCAGTTTGGGGATCATTTGATGTTCCTCTCTGAAGTTACGTGTCATCGTTCGCTTCCTATTGTCGTCCCTGACTGATTTACAACAGCTATTACATATCATGATAATGTTCTATACTGTAAAATGTGATTATTTATCCAGTAAGAAGTACAATTTTCATGGGCGACTATCTCCGCACACGTATGGGAATATAATTATTTTTACACAGCATGTGAATAATGTAAACACAAAAATACACAGTTTAATTTGAAACCAAAATCACTGTACAAACAAAGTGTAATTTTCCAATTTTTCATATCTCTGGGAAAACTGTTGAAAATTTAATAACCTAATTACACAGTAAATAATAAATAAGCCATCACATCTAACAATAGAGTGCGAAACGATACACACTTTTTGCCTGACACAGAGTCCAAAGAGATTAAGCACTACTGAATCACAGATGAATGTAGGGCTATACAAACCAATTTTAATTAATCATTATACTAATAACGTTAATCACATGAAAGTTGAACGTGAACAACACGACAATCATCAAATAATCGAGCATTTTTCCTGGTGGTGGTGCAGTTCTACTGAGTTTATGACTCCTGGCTAAAGGTTAATTGGATTCGAACTGGTATAGATCCTGTGGGATTTATGGTGGACAGAGAGAAGGACAGATGGACAGAATTTCTCCCGGTGTTCAGATCTCACCTATCATTGACCCCATCATTCCATTACCAATGTAATAATCTCTCATTCCTCGAACAGTTTTTGTTATTAAAAAGAAAAGTTAAATGAACGATGACAATTCACGTTCATAACACTTCACAGTTTTCGAGCGATTACAATGTCTACTCATGGTTAATTTGTTGGAGGCCAAACAAGGTGGATTATATTCAGCGCCATTACTAACATAGTCACCTAAATTGATCAGACGTCGATGGTAAAGCGACTGTTGAATCTAGGTTCGAGGGTAACACCTGGCCGAGGGTGTTATTTTAAGGGCGATAAAATAATCATAATGGATTCTTGAGGGATGCAAATAAAGCCAGGAGGCCCGTGTGGCAGATTTACGGCATGAAAAACAATCCTGCAAATGATAACGGGGCTACAGGCAAAATTCGTTGGACACTTCTCATCCACATTTAATTTCAATGCTTCGTAACTAGTTTACAACGGACTTTATATAAACTGAGTACCACCACCACCATCACCACTACTAATATTACCACTACTACTACTGGGTGTTCAGTTCAAAGTGTGTCATGGCTCGCTGTATGCCGTCATGTGGCTAGTCGATGAGCCTAGAGAATTCAATCTTCCTACACTTCCGCAGAGGTGTATAACCTATGAGGCAGAGAACCACCGGCGTTCATTCTGAAGAGTACGTACCGATACGTACGGTAACGCCGGTAGTGGCAGGAATGTGAACTGTTTGGAAACACGTACTGTCGGGATATAGGGTTAAGACGATTACTTACGTATTTGTTGACATTAACTTCGACGGTCAACATGGACACGGAGCATTTGATTTGTGTTGTGGAATGTTACCGTACGCAACCGATGATAACAAATACCCTGCGTACGACTTGGCCGCGCAAAACACAGTTCGAAAGAGGTTATGGTAGCACACAGACTTTACAGACCGCCATCTGTTGCTACGACGTTCAAGTTATACCGTACACGTTCTCAACTTCAGATTGAACGCCTTGATTGAAAGGCAATTTCTCTGGCACAAAGGTGAAACTCGCTTCAAATCGCTGACTCATCAACAGTGACGTCATGACACACTTTGAAATGAACACCCAGTAGTACAACTACATTGTCACTAGTACTATCATCACTACTAGCCCTATCATTGACGTACGCAGAATTATTTTAATGGGGATTCATTATTAAAATTGTTTACAATATAGGCTGCATTATCGGTTTAAATTTTATATGCATTTATTCACACTGCAAATAGATAAATATCAGACGGCAGTGGTAACTAATTACACTCAATAATGACAATTAATAATGAACACAACTAATAACAAATACAATTAATAATGAAAATACTAATAATAATTAATAATTTATTTATTTATTTATTGATATTTATGTGCTGGACAACAGAGGCCAATAAAAGTCAGCACAGTGGATAATAATAATAATAATAATAATAATAATAATAATAATAACATTAGTATAATAATATTAACAAGGCACATCCTAAATTAAATGAAGCAAGATCGCTTAAAAATAACATTTAAAGTAAATCTAATTTGTATCTTAACCCTAAGTTCGAACTAAAACCCACGAGTATGATATGTTCATACCTGCACAAGTACCTATCAACACTACATTCCCATTGTGTATTATTAAATTATTATTATTATTATTATTATTATTATTATTATTATTATTATTACTATTACGGTATATTTATTAGTGTTATTCTATGTTCTAATAGAATATATTCACGAATTCACGAATATTTCAAGAAAAGGCTAAACGATTTCTTGCGGGCGCAGTCACATTGAAGTTATAATTGTGATCGAGTTTAATAATTTAATTTAATTTAATTTAGGTATGATTTATTATTATTATTATTATTATTATTATTATTATTATTATTATTATTTCATAATTATTTTATTGGTGTTGTGAAGATGAAAAGAATTGTCATTGTATTATATTAATTATGTATTATATTGTCTTGTATTGTAGTATTGTATTGCTTTCAATTGTATGTATTGATATTCAATAGCGTTGTCCAGTAATTTTATCATACTGGTTGAGTGGACTCCCCTTCCTTGTTTGAAGGTCAATGGCCTTAACATGTGTTCTCATAATGTTAAAATTAAACTATCGCCATTTATTTTTATTATTGATTGATAATCCCGCCGATTAGGTTAGTGATTCGATTATTGAATGCTGGCTACGAAACTGGAAGGTCCAGCAATTGATCCCAGGTGGTGACAGTGATACTTAATGAATGAAAGAAATTGCAGAAAACTTTCAGCAATGGGCGAACCACGATGAAGGTTCATTTTCTCACAGTCTCATTCTATAAAATTGACACTTCTTTCAATTGCCTAAATTTCTGCAGGTTTCAAATGTTGGGCATTCAAAAATCGAATGGTCCTCACCTCACAGTCGGCGGGATTATCAATCACATCGTTCATTTTGAAGTAACACAAAATGCACAATGGCGACTTGTTGCAACCAGTACCAACATTATCATGTTAAGGAAGCCAGTTGACCTTCAAACAAGGAAAGCATGCAGGGCGAACGGTCCTCCATCCCCCCCGTATATTGTATTGTATTAATTATGTTATGCTTAGCGTTGGATATTTTTATCATACTGGTTTACCTTTTATTATTATTATTAAAATAAACCATTATTATTATTATTATTATTATTATTATTATTATTATTATTATTATTATTATTATTATTATAACATATTTGAAACGTAATTTTTTCACACCCATTCAACTTTTAACAAATTTTAACTTCTGTTTAATTTTGTATAATAAAAATGTTTGTGACATTATTACACATACACAGTAATCATATACATATATTTAGCCAACAGTTATTTGTATATAGTAGGTAAACGGTTATGGATAAAAAATAATAAATTCTAAATAGGCCTATCATTTTTTTAAAGATCAAGGGGACATCAAACCCCGTAACCACGGCAACTACTACTACTACTACTACTACTACTACTACTACTACTTATTATTATTATTATTATTATTATTATTATTATTATTATTATTATTATATTGTAATATCAAAACGAAAATATCGGAGTTTCTGTCCGGATCGAACCCAGACCCTTATTAGTGAGAAGCCGTCAGTTATCTGGCATGCACTAGCAGCATTAACGTATTCAGCCACTCGAATATTTATGAATTCCACTACTAAGACATTCATGAGTATCGCTGTGTTGTTATGGCAACATAAATAGCGGGGCGCAGTCAAATTGTCTGTAAGATTTATTGCTGCTCCACTCTGCCCTCATGAAGCTGTGAACAGCCAGCGTCCTGCTTCTGGATTACAGCGCCGAGTCCGATCAGCCGCGCAGTGACGTCACTTTATAGTGTTCCTCAAACTGGGGTTCGCGAAACACCACTGCGGACAGTCTTAGATTTGTTTACGTCTCTAAATTAAAACGAGAGACATTCGTGTATAAAATGTTTAATTTAAGCCGATTATTTTTGTTAGGCAGCCCAAATATCAGGCCAGATATGTGGGAGGTATTTAATGGTTTCGCAGGCGGAATCAGGGGTGTGTATAACGTCCACTCACATCGCAAGTGAATGTTACGAATTTTAGTTTCCGTGTGATGATTTTATATTAAACATATTATTTATTTTATTTCTGCTTTCCAACGTTTCTTATAGTCTCGTTTTTCATTGAATAGTATTTTATCGAGTCATTTGCTCTTCTCATTTTATTTCTTAATACGTAAGTTACCTCGAATTCTTCAAAATAATTTGTTTTGTTTCATTCCGAATAAATAACGGACATAATAAGAAGGTGAGTGTAAAGAACAGACAACGTAGAGTTTTAACACAATTTATTCATTTATTTTAAGATATTCTGAGAAAGTCACAACCTGGGTATATCATGAAAAACGTTGGATTCAGACAATAACATAACAAATGATCTATGACATACAATATCAATGACAACCCGCAAGAAGGTGGACTATGTCGACGTATACACTTACTTACTTACTTACTTACTTACTTACTGGCTTTTAAGGAACCCGGAGGTTCATTGCCGCCCTCACATAAGCCCGCCATCGGTCCCTATCCTGAGCAAGATTAATCCATTCTCTATCATCATATCCCACCTCCCTCAAATCCATTTTAATATTATCTTCCCATCTACGTCTAGGCCTCCCTAAAGGTCTTTTTCCCTCCGGCCTCCCAACTAACAATCTATAAGCATTTCTGGATTCGCCTATAAGTGCTACATGCCCTGCCCATCTCAAACGTCTAGATTTAATGTTCCTAATTATGTCAGGTGAAGAATACAATGCGTGCAGTTCTGTGTTGTGTAATTTTCTCCATTCTCCTCTAACTTCATCCCTCTTAGCCCCAAATATTTTCCTAAGCACCTTATTCTCAAACACCCTTAACCTATGTTCCTCTTTCAAAGTGAGAGTCCAAGTTTCACAACCATACAGAACAACCGGTAATATAACTGTTTTATAAATTCTAACTTTCAGATTTTTTGACAGCAGACTGGATGGAAAAACTTCTCAACCGAATAATAACAAGCATTTTCCATATTTACTCTGTGTTTAATTTCCTCCCGAGTATCATTTATATTTGTTACTGTTGCTCCCAGGTATTTGAATTTTTCCACTTCTTCAAAAGATAAATTTTCAATTTTAATATTTCCATTTCGTACAATAGTCTGGTCACGAGACATAATCATATACTTTGTCTTTTCGGGTTTACTTCCAAACCTATCTCTTTACTTGTTTCAGTAAAATTCCCGTATTTTCCCTAATCGTTTATGGATTTTCTCCTAACATATTCACGTCATCCGCATAGACAATCAGCTAATGTAACCCGTTCAATTCCAAACCCTCTCTGTTATCCTGGACTTTGCTAATGGCATATTCTAGAGCAAAGTTAAAAAGTAAAGGTGATAGTGCATCTCCTTGCTTTAGCCCACAGTGAATTGGAAACGAAGCTGACGGAAACTGACCTATACGGACTCTGCTGTACGTTTCACTAAGACACATTTTAATTAATCGAACTGGTTTCTTGGGAATACGAAATTCAGTAAGAATATTATACAAAACTTCCCTTTTAGCCAAGTCATATGCCTTTTTGAAATCTATGAATAACGTATACTGCTTGCTGGAATATTTTATATTGAATTCTTCTGTCGCTATCATTCACTTTTGCTGTCACGACTTTCAGAGATTCAAACCCTGAATGATTACCGAAGGCAGGATTCAAGTTTCTGGTCAAGAGAATTGGAGACTCTGTATATATATATATGTGTTAAATATTCCATATTTTGAGAGAATATGATATACATCAACACAAGAAAAGAAGTCATAAAACTCATAAAAATTATATAAATAATTGATTCGTCACATCGGAATGCCTGGGTGTCAGACGAAGTTGGATACTCCCTGTGTATGTCGTTGTAAATCCCAGCACAGCTCTCTGTCTCGTTATCGGCAATATAATGCTGGCGTTCATTTAAATCGCGTTGCCTCGCACTTAGGCCGCTGTTGCTGTCGCCGCCCGGCCGTGACTCGGCGCGCCCCCTCCGTATTAATGCCCGGTCTTGTTACCCAAGTTTCGTGACGTTGCAGTCAATAAGTCACGTGTCGCCGGAGTTGTTATGCGAAATACAGGCCCGATGTTCATTTCATCAGGAATTTGCAATGACAAAAATACAGCAGTGATGGCATAGAGTAATTCAACTCTGACAGCTCTGCAAGGAGAGCAAATATTGCCTGCCTCAGGACTAGTGCAAACTTTAAAACTTTCAGAGTGCGGTGTTGAAACTGAAGTACCGTTAGTCTATTTTTATTCATTAATTTTATTAACGTACTCTCAACGACCCAATGAAACTCACTGATGGAATTAAGTAGTTTATTATGAAGAGTTTTTTAACCTCTTGTTACTTAGATAAGATTAAAGCATCCTTAGGGATATAATAATAATAATAATAATAATAATAATAATAATAATATTAATAATAATAATAATAATAATAATAATAATAATAATAATAATAATAATAATAATAATAATAACAACTCTACAGTAGAGGATCGATTATCCGAATACCGATCAACCGAAACATCGGTTAACCGAAAGCTTTCTAGTCATCAAATTTTTCTTTATTGGCCATTTTGAACTTGTCAAACTAGCTAGTCAGTTCTCGTGTTTACAATATATATAATTGGGTTATTTTACGACGCTATATCAACATCTAGGTTATTTAGCTTCTGAATGAAATGAAGGTGATAATGCCGGTGAAATGAGTCCGGGGTCCAGCACCGAAAGTTACCCAGCATTTGCTCATATTGGGTTGAAAAAACCTCAACCGGGTAACTTGGCCCAACCGGGATTCGAACCCGGGCTATATATATTTTTTAATTGGGTTATTTTACGACGCTATATCAACATCTAGGTTATTTAGCTTCTGAATGAAATGAAGGTGATAATGCCGGTGAAATGAGTCCGGGGTCCAGCACCGAAAGTTACCCCCTGCATTTGCTCGTATTGGGTTAAGGGAAAACCCGGAAAAAATCTCAACCAGGTAACTTAGCCAACCGGGATTCGAACCCGGGCTATATATATGTTTATTTTAATATCAGGTTTCTTTTTCACGACGCTCCTATGACATCAACAATTTGTTTTTAAATGATCGGATATGAAAAATTAAGGTGATAATGCCGTCCCCAACTGTTCCGGGGTCGATATTCACTGCGAAAGATAATAATAATTTAATAATAATAATAATAATAGTAATAAAATGATTAGGAAAAAAACGGAAATTTTACTTGAAGCAAGTAGAGCGATCGGTTTGGAAGTAAATCCCGAAAAGACAAAGTATATGATTATGTAAGTGACCAGAATATTGACGAAATGGAAATATAAAAATTGGAGATTCATCCTTCGAAATGGAAAAATTCAGATAAAGTCAACAGTGAAATGAGTAAATGACACACGGGAGGAAATTAAACGCAGAATTTGAAATCGTATTATTATTCGGGAAAATCCAGTCTGCTGGAAAAAATTCAAAAGTGAAGTTACAGGAGAATGGAGAAAGTTCACAACCTAGAACTATATATTGCAGTTTTCACCTGACATTTAGGAACATTAAATCCAGACGTTTGAGATTCAGGGCATGTAGCACGTATGACGAAACCAGAAATGCATACAAGTTTATTTTCGAAAAAACCTTTGATCGAGATAGATGGGAAGAAAATAAAATGGATTTGAGGGAGGTGGGGTATGATGATAGAGACTGGATTAATCTTGCACAGGATAATCGATGTTCTAGGGCGGCAATGAATCGGGTTAATAAAAGCCATTTGTAATAATAATAATAATAAGTAAGTAATAATAGTAATAATAAAATTGTTGCAGCAAATTCATTTTAAATGAAAGCAATTCATATGGCGTTGTTAGCAGAAGAGGAGATGATACTAAGGGATATGCTACTGGAGCTAAATGACAGCTGTGAGCAGTATGGGATGAAGATAAATGCCAACAAGACGAGTAGAAAAATAAAATGTAAACGTGCGAATTAGAAATGAGGCATTAGAACAAGTGGACAGCTTCAAATACTTGGGATGTACTATAAGCATTAACATGAGCTGCTGCCAGGAAGTCAAAAGGAGGATAGCAATGGCAAAGGAATCTTTTAATAGAAAAAAGAGCATCATCTGTGGACCTCTGGAAAAAGAAGTAAGGAAGAGACTAGTGAAGTGCTTTGTGTAGAGTTATATGGAGCAGAAACATGGAAATTACGATGAAATGAAGAGAAGCGAATAGAAGCATTTGAAATGTGGACATGGATAAGAATGGAGTGTGTGAAGTGGAGACACAGAATAAAAAATGAAGCTGTGTTGGAAAGAGTGAGTGAAGAAAGAATGATGCTGAAACTGATCAGGAAGAGGAAAAACTAATTGGTTGGGTCACTGGTTGAGAAGAAACTGTGTACTGAAGGACGCACTGGAAGGAATGGTGAACGGGAGAAAAACTCGGGGCAGAATATATTAGATAATAGACGGGAATAAGAATGATAATATGCGGAGGCAAAGAGGAAGGCAGAAATGAGGAAAAATTGAAGAATGCTGGATTTGCAGTGCAAAACCCGTCCTTGGGCAGAAAACTATGGAATAATGAATTAGTAATGAAGAGAGGAGAAAAGTGGAAAAGAAAATAGAAAGAATGATTGAAGAAAGGAAAGTAGAATTGAAAGAACTTCGGGAAGAAAGGAAGAAAAGAAAAATTTAGAAATAAAAATATGTGCATAAAAAGTAGAAAGTGGAAAGGAGAAAATGGGATGGGAGACATAAATAAAAGAGTATGTAAAAAATGAAAGCGTACAAATAGAAGAAACAGGAAAAAAAGCGAGGAGAAATGTCGAATAAATAAGAAAATAAGGATAAGTAACAGAAAGAAAAAAATATGAATGAAACACGCAAAGGGAGAATACAGAGCTTTCAGAATTGTGATGGTAAGATGCCTTCGCGCCCCCTAGAGATATGCACGACGTGTTACACACTTATATCCTTGCTTCTGTTTCTGTACAATGTCTGCAACAGAAACTTGCTGCGTCAAACCATGCTAATGGATAGGATCGGTGGGATTCGTTACTCCAGTAATGAGAACGCCTGCAGCAGAGTATAGACTACACGCCTCGCAGCCCTGTCGGAGAAGTTGTAGCGCGACGTTCAAGAAGGAGACTTGCACAGTGTGGCTCCAGTAACAAACGTTGTTTTAAATGTAAAGATATTGTGACAGTGCCTCAGAGCGTACAGGGAGGGAAAGAGTTGCATCCCACACGTACGTGTGATGCAAACAAGACAGCTGTGTCGCACTTTGTGGTTAACTTGGGCTGGCAGTCAGGATTCGAACAACTGATTAAAAGTTTGAAACTGAACCCAGTGACTTGTAGTTCATAACTTAATATACATCAAGCTTACAGAATTTAATAGTTTTTCTTCTCTTTATAGCATATTTAAAATCCGAAACTGAATGTCACATGCACATGTGAACTACGATTTGGGAAGGATGTAAATGCATTTATCCACTTTGATTATGTAATGTGGATTTACATAACTAATAAAAATGTAAACACATTCGTTACATCTAGTTAGGTAATGATACTTCTTTTTACGCAACTATCCAGGTAATGATATTTCTATTACGGAACTAGTTAGATAATGATATTTCTATTACACAACCATTTAGGAAATTATGATTCTATTACACAAGTAGTTAGATAATGATATTTCTATTACAAAACTAGATAGATAATGATACTTCTATTGCACAATTAGTTAGGAAATGATAATTATATTGCACAACTAGTTAGATAATGATATTTCTATTACACAAGTAGTTAGGTAATGATAATTATATTACAACTAGTTTGATAATTATATTTCTGTTACACAACTAGTTAGGTAATGATAATTCTATTACGCAACTAGTTAGATAATGATATTTTTATTACACAACTAGTTAGGTAATGATAATTACACAACTAGTTAGGAAATGATACGAAACTAGTTAATGATATTTCTAATGATAATAATGATATATTTGCGCAATGATAGTTAAATAATGATATTTTATTACACAACTAGTTACGTAATGATAATTGTATTACGCAAATAGTTAGATAATGATACTTCTATTACACAACTAATTAGGTACTGATACTTTTATTACTCAACTAGTTAGATAATGATACTTCTACTACGCAAATAGTTTGGTAATGATAATTCTATTGCGCAACTAGTTTGATAATGATAATTATTACTCAGTTAATAAACTAGTTACTAGTTAATGATATTTCTATTACACAACTAGTTAGGTAATGATAATTCTATTACGCAACTAGTTTTAAGATAATAGTTAATACTTCTATTACACAACTAGTTAGGTAATGATACTTCTACTACGCAAAGAGGTAATTATAATTCTATTACGCAACTAGTTTGATAATGGGTTTTATTACACAACTAGTTAGTTAATATTTCTATTACACAACAAGTTAGGTAATGATACTTCTATTATAAAATTAGTTAGGTAATGATACTTCTATTACGAAACCATTTATATAATGATACTTCTATTACAGTCATCCTAGGTGGCGCAGTTGGTATAGTGCTGGCCTTCTATGTCCGAGGTATGAATTATTCCACATGTCCGAGGTTGTCGATCCTGGCCCAAGTCGATGACATTTAAGTTGTGCTTAAATGCGACAGGCTCATGTCAGTAGGTTTATTGCTATGTAAAAGAACTCCTGCGGGGCAAAATTCCGGCAACAGCAGTTGCGAGTGTCGTTAAATAAACCATAATTTATTCATAATTTAATAACTTTTATTATACAACTAATAAACTAATGATATTTATATTACGAAACTAGTTAGGTAATGATAATTTTATTACAAACATGAACACAAGGCCTCTTTTCAGTTTCAACGAACTCGGTTGTTATAGTTCACATGCTTCACTTCTACGTATTGTTGGGTGCCTAGGAGTAGGGCGAAGTTTGTAGTGTCTTGATATCCTCTCACATTTTCGAACTTTTCACGAATTTGAAATGGTAATGGAAATTACGGGAAAACGGCTGAACGGATTTTAATAAATGACCCCTCATTTTGAAGCTTAGAACCCAAAGTTTTTCAGAAAAATAGTAATTTTTAATGAAATGTCAATTTTCCTACATCATTTTCCTATTATCCAAAATCCATCTATTGTCAGTTTTGAGAAATAGGTAATGGCCCTTTCAGAATAAAAGAAAACAAAACACACACTACAATAAACAATATCGCACGAAGGCTATGATCTGCACGATTGCTGACATATTTAGAGTTCAGATGGCTGACATAATGCCAATATGTCGATTTTCATTTGTTATTAAAAACTTAAGGATTTACTAAAAAGACAATTCTCTGGTGTGTAATTTTCTGAGTACAGCTGTCTGTGTATTGGATATTAAAAACTACAAAACTTAAGAATGTTTGATGACATTATTACCATTAAGAATGAAATATTATTATATTGAATGACATATGTATTTGTCTCCAATTATACAGATTAATGCTTTATTGATGATATGAAAGTGAAACCTTTTGGGGTTATATAAATAGGCGTAGAGAATATCTGAAGTTAGATCTTCATTTCTATAATATTTACTGAGTGACGGCCATATAGAAGTCTGTACAAAACTTACGTAAGATAACAATATTGTTATTAAAGTGAAATATTTTTATAGTTATTAGTCAAGTGGTATGGGCCTTTTCCATATATTTAATTGCGGTATGGTGTAGATATTTAAAATTGAAAGTTAGAATTTATAAAACAGTTATGCTACCGGTTGTTCTTTATGGTTGTGAAAGTTGGATTTTCACTTTGAGAGACGAACAGAGATTAAGGGTGTTCGAAAATAAGATGCTTAGGAAAACATTTGGGGCTAAGGGGGATGAAGTCATAGGGGAATGGAGAAAGTTACACAACGCAGAACTACACGCATTGTATTCTTCACCTGACATAATTAGGAACATTAAATCCAGACATTTGATATGGCAGCGCATGTAGCACGTATGGGCGAATCCAGAAATGCATATAGAGTGTTAGTTGGGAGACCCCTGAAGGGAAAAGACCTTGAGGGAGGCAGACGTAGATGGGAAGATAATATTAAAATCGATTTGAGAAATGTGGGATATGATGGTAGAGACTGAATTAATCTTGCTTGAAGATGTTAGGCCTATAGTAATATAGTATAGGTTCAATAAAAAGTATTTAGCATACAGAAAACGATTCAGAGGGATATGTTTCTTTATTATGGAAGTAAGTAACTTCCAAAATGTCTGGTATTCTTCATTGGCAATAAATTTGCAAAATTTTAATGTGAATGGTAATCAACTTAGTTTGCAGCATTTGCTGCACAAGCCACTAGTTAAAAATAATGTGACAGCGACGTGAGATTCTAACTCACGACCAACAGAAGGAAGTGCAAGGTCGGCCGGCGCGGAGGTTGCGCGCGCATCTGCTTCCTGTGGCATGTGCTATGGTCGGGAGAAGGGGACAGAACGACTGCGGCAGAGAGAAGAGATATCCGGATGATTCGAGAATGGACACACGTTTGGAAATATCCAGAACTCGTACTTTCTCGCAACTATGGTTTGGTTATATAAAAGAGAAGACGCAAGTGAAATTCAGTCAGTCAATCAGTAAGGCAGTGTTGTTAAAGTCAGTAGAGAGCAAGCCAGACAGTCTTGTGTAGCAGTGAAGCCAGCTTCGAGACCAAAGCGCGACTTGAGTTGTGTCCGTAACTGTGGAGCCTGAAGCCCGGAGTTCGAGTGCAGTGGATCGCAGTTGGGGGGACCTGAGTTCGAAGTGCAGCTGATCGTCTCTGAAGGTCTGGGGTTCGAGACTCTGTGAACGCGAGTGACTGAGCTAGAAGAACTAGCCAAGACAATCGAGCTGTGAACTGAGAACTGACAATTCTGTGTTGTAAATAGTGCTTTGTGAATATTAGTTAAGATTAACAGTTCATTGTTGTTCGTAATAGTCCAAGTAAATTGTCGTAATCGTCTGTGGAGTGCAATAACGAACGCAGTGTTGCTGTGCGGAGAGCAAATCCCATTGTTCACGGGAGTGAAATTAAATTGTAGAGAGTGATAATTATTGTTGAGATAATAAAATTACTTTGTTGTTCAGTATAAAAATTTACAATATAATGCCGTCCGGAAACTTATTGATAGCCCCTTGTGTAACATGGTACCTTTGTGATAACTATTGGAGTACGATATGGTGATATGGTGATATGAACTCACCATAGAGCCGGATGGACCTCCGTCTCGCCCAGCGAGTTCTTGGAGATGCATCTGTAGTTGCCGAAGTCCTTGTCCCTCAGGTCTCTGATCGACAGTTTCATGTGCGTCCTGTAGCTGTTTTCTGTGATCTCGGTGCCGTATTTTTTGGTCGGAAGGATCATCACGTTTTCGTACACCCAGTAGCTGATGGCTCGTGGGTAGGCTTCTGTGTGGCAGTCGATAGTGGCGTTGGTGCCTGCGGGCGCTCCCACCAGCTGGTTGGGTACCCAGATCATAGGCGAGACTGCAACACAAAGTTACTGTATTGAGTGAAATCGCATCAAATAATGTAAACTATTATGTACTGAGGCTATGGACAGTGGATGACCTACTGGTTCACCCGGATCACAAGCGCTAGAAAAATAAAATTACTATACAGTTTAATATGTTTGGTTTATTCAGCACAGATTTCACTCAACACATCCACATTTGGTAAACTCATTTTTGATGGTTACAAAGATAATAGCGGGCTAATCTCTCCAGAGAATGGCATGTCCGAAGGTGAGGGTAAGATGTTGGAATCAAGAAAGAGTATTGGGCGCCCACGGCACCTGTCAATAGAAACATTTAAAACGATATTTATGATGTAATGTAGGCCTACATAAGAAAGATCACCCGTTAGGAAACTTATACCATTAATAATTAATTATTGGCCTTACAATTAAACAAGACTGAACAAAATTGTGTTCAAAATCAAATCATATAATTATCTACAATATGTATCGTCAAATATTGTACATCATGCCGAGACCGTCAAGTCGGTAATAAATTAAAATAAAACTAAATATAGTCAGCAGAATATCGACATAGAAATAATAATATATTCATTCATTCATTCATTCATTTAATTATTTATTCATTCATTTATTTGCTAATTTACTCAATTATTTATTGATTTATTCATTCATTTATTTGTTTATTTATTCATATATTTATTTATTTATTCATTTATTTATTCATTCATTTATTTATTTATTTGCTTATTGATTCATTGACTGACTTATTCATTTATTTATTTTTATTTATTCATTCATTCATTTATTTGTTTATTTACTGATTCATTCATTTATTTATTTGTTTATTTATTGATTTATTTATTTATTTATTTATTCATTCATTTATTTGTTTATTTATTGGTTTATTTATTTATTCATTTATTTATTCATTCATATATTTATTTATTCATTTATTCATTCACTTATTCATTGATTTATTCATTCATTGATTTATTTGTTTATTCATTGATTCATTTATTTATGTATTTATTTATTCATTTATTGATTCATTCATTTATTTATTTATTCATTTATTTATTTATTCATTTATTGATTCATTCATTTATTTGTTTATTTATTTATTTATTTACGTACTTATTTATTTATTCATTCATTTGGTTATTCATTCATTTATTTGTTTATTTATTTATTTATTTGTTTATTTATTTAATCATTCATTCATTTATTTGTTTATTTATTGATTTATTTATTTATTTATTTATTCATTTATTGATTACTCATTTATTTATTTGTTTATTTAATTATTTATTTATTTTTCATTTATTTATTGATTCATTCATTTATTTGTTTATTTATTTATTTATTTATTTATTTATTCATTTATTGATTCACTCATTTATTTATTTGTTTATTTAATTGTTTATTTATTTATTTTCCTTTATTTATTGATTTATTTATTTATTCATTTATTTATGCATTTATTTATTGATTGATTCATTTATTTATTGATTTATTGGTTTATTTATTTATTGATATCTGTGTGCTGGACTACATCCGTAGACCAATTATAGTTCAACGCAACAAATACGAAACAAATAATAAATACATTAAGATATAATAAGGTGGTTAATGTGAATTGGAACAAAATCTATAATACCAACTGACTCGTAGTAGAATTAATAAAGAAACATAAGAACTTAACTGACAAAATTTACAGATAACATAATACAAGTCAATTAGTCAGTACTATACATTAAATCGCCTCTGATGAGGTTCTGGCTGATATGTACATCTATTATCAGGCAGTACATCTCACTGGACGATATGTGTCAGAGGAAGAACAATTGTTTGTATGCATCTGAAGTCTGTGTAGTGTAACATGTAGCTAGTCAGCGAGGAGGAAAGGAACTGGCCACCTATCTCATTATCTCCTGCCCTAGTTGCCTCATAAGTGGTGCCTTGTTGGTATTATTTGAGTCGTTCAGACTTGTTTTCGGACAGTTGACTAAACGACTTACATTAAATGAATCAAAATCACAACCACGCATATTGGCATATTTATACTGCAGCTAAAGACCGGAGAAATAGATTTAGAATTTATAGTATAGAAATTTATAGTAGGAATGGGAAAGCTGACATTACTTGTGATATAATAATAATAATAATAATAATAATAATAATAATAATAATAATATAATAATAAAATAATAATAATAACAATAATTTAGACCCAAGATTGTGTAACGATTTTATAAAGAAGTATCCAAAACTGAAAGAAGAAAAAGCAAGTACTTGAATTGCTTTTAATGTAAACCATGAGTGAAATATGGAAGTACGAGACTATTAATACAACCCTTTTTAAATTCGATAAGAATTTTTTATGTGTCTTGATTAGTTGGGCATGTAGAATATTTTCTTCTCTGATTTTTTATAATCCAATAAAAATAATCATACGTAATTAAAGGAGCAGTCCGTGATAAAATTCTAAATTTTGATTATATTATAGGATGTTTACCTAAGTAATTCTTAGATTAACGGCGTTTGTCTCATCTCTCTACGCCTTTTAGTTTCTGAAATATTAAAGGTCTTACTGCAAGCTCTGACGTCATAACCACCGATCACTTTATAAGACTGCGTTTAACATACAGTGGTGCAGGACGAGTAAATACAGATTCATATGTTACAGTCAGTTGTTAGTAACTCACTTAGGACATATCACATGCATATTACTGTAATAATAATAACAATAATAATAATAATAATAATAATAATAATAATAACTTACCCAAACTCTATCCCACTTTAAATTGTAACAATCCATTCTATGATTAGAACGACTTGGGTCTGGTAAGGGCTCAAACTGAAACGGTTTAATATTTCGATCCATTATAGGTAATCTAGTCAACGCCTTCACAAGTTGAGTGAATGTATATATAAACGTGAAATATTCATAATGAAGGGACTACAGATACGTGTTTATCTCACGTTAGCAATAAATTAGTACATGGTTTATATTATTTTATTGCACCAGAAGTTCTTGAGTCATACGGTTTAGGCACTTTAAAACAATACCAACACATTTCTCTGTATATCTTCTCTCCACGTGTTTTCCTTCCTGCTGATGTTTTCTTTTCCATCCATCATTTAGTGACTTTCGAGTATTGGAGTCTGGAGCCAGTTACATCTCTTTTCACATTGTAATTATGGTCATTACCGCAATCATAGTTCTTGTTTACCATTCCATCATATGGAAAGTGTTTTCTCTTAGAAGTGTAAACCAATCTGCCGTTATACTACTGGGTTCAAAAAGTTCCCGGAATTTTACTACCATTTTTCGTCTTAATATATAACAAGGGATATTATACATTTGTTTTGTTGGTAACATTCATGATGTCATTTCCTTAAAGTTTGTTGATAATGGCGATTGTTGGTTTTGAGTTGTAGGCAATTGTTTATCATAGTGTTTTGATTGTTCGTCGCATTTTGTAATTATGTCCACAGAGCAACGTACAAACATCAAGTTCTGTGTTTTGTTACACAAAACTCCTGCAGAGACATTAAGATTGTTGGAAGAAGCATATGGCGAAGCAGCAATGTAAAAGACTCAAGTGTACGCCTGGCATAAACGCTTTTCTGGTGGCCGCGATAGCATCAAAGATGACGTACGCAGCGGCCAACCAACAACTGCAACAAATGAAGCAATCGCTCAGCGTGTGCGTAATGTTGTGAGGACGACCGACGTAAAATCATAAAGAGATAGCAGCAGAGGTCGGAATATCAGTCGGAAGTGTACACAATGTTCTTCACAAGCATCTCAACATGCATTACGTGTCTCAGAAGTTAGTTCCGAAAATGTTGTCGGCAGAACAGAAAGAAACAAGAATGACTCTTGCTGGGGACATGATCACTATGGCTGATGAAGATGGTGATTTCTTAAACAAAATTATTGCTGGTGATGAAACTTGGTGCTACTTGTACGACCCAGTCCCTAAACGACAGTCATCTGAGTGGAAATCGAAAAAATCTCCTCGGAAGCAAAAATTTCCTAGGGACACTTCCAAAGGCAAAGTTATGTTGGACATTTTCTTCGTCTCTCAGGGTCTCATCCACCATGAGTTCATTCCAGAAGGTCGTGCTGTAACGAAAGAATTGTACGTAGAAATCCTCCGTCGCCTACTGGACGCAGTGAGAAGGAAACGTCCAGAGAAGTGGGTAGAAAACAACTGGTTATTTATGCATGGCAATGCACCTGCTCATCGCGCAATTATTGTAAAGATTTTTCTTGCCGGGCACAACATAATTGCTTTGGATCACCCACCATACTCTCCTGATCTCTCACCACCTGATTACTTTCTGTTTCCCCGTCTGAAAAGTCATCTGAAAGGACGGAGATTCAATGCTGAAGAGGTTATCGCAAACGCGACGAGAGCACTAAGACGGGTTTCACAAAATGGCTTCCAGGCCTGCTTCCAGGAACTCTACACGCGTTGGCAAAAGTGTGTTGAAGCGGAAGGCACTATTTTGAAGGAATGCTGTAGAATAGTGTTTAAGGTACGTTGTTTCTATGATACTAGCAAATTCCGGGAACTTTTTGAACCTAGTATGTAATATGATTCAAGTTTGCTAGTGTGACAAAACTGATTAGTCTGCTATAGGTCTTTTAAAAGGGCAGGGTTACATACAACATTTTTCAGAGCATTATAATCGCTGGATCCAGGTTCGATCCTTTATGGAAATGACAAATATTACAGAAGATGAAACTAAATTTGTAACAATGGCCAGAATATAAAAACACCTTTTGGCTTTCTATATTATTTCTGTTTCATGACGGCGTCCTCTGACCTGATCAATTAGAATTTGAATTTCTTTTTGATTTGAAAATATCAAATCAGTTTCTGGCTCACCCACATCTGATTCACCACAACATTTTTGGCGTCAGACCCTATCTTACACTGCACAGCCTTGTTTATATCATGTTCCTGCCAATTTTCAGCCTCATCGAGAACTACGACACACGTCCATATTTTCAGCTATAGGTGCATCACTGCAACTTGCTATTGCTTCTTCGACGATGCTGACCTTCTTTCATTTATAAGCAGAGGAAGCGCATAGTATCAGATCTGTCTTGGGAGATTCTCCTTTCAAAAATAAGGAAAGGATAGTAGTTTTCTTCATTTTAAATAGGAGTTCTATTGTCTTTCATTAAACGTCTTTTTAGTACACAAAAAGACGATTCCTCACAATCAATTTCATGGAAATGATTAGAACACACAACAGCAGCTTTTTTCGATGGTGTAAAACATGTTGATTTTCTTCGCCCATGTTTTTAAATATTTGCGGTGACATTTCTCTGCTATAGGAAATACATGAAATGATATTCTTTCCAGTTGTGCTTTTGTTCTTCCCTCTGAACACGAAAAATCACGAACCACGGCATTTTTAAACTGTATTACGATATAATATCTTTGTTTAGTCTACTGTAGTTCAAAATCGTTCATTAAAGAAAAATAGCCCTACATAGGTATTGTTTATGATTAAATGAAAAGCAAAATATGACCACTCAATCTAACAACATAAGTCTGAAATTCTGTTCAACTGTACTACGGCGCAAGAAGATTATTTAATAAAAAACACAGCACTTGGAGATGTTCTCGGTCTACTAAAACATCAGTTCAGTTTGACGTCATAAGTATTTGTGCGGAGTCAGTAACTCAAGAATATGCCTCGCATTGACATGCGGCAAATTGCATTCTAAGATTGAAAAACGTGTTTGATTAAATGTTAATTTTAAAAGAATAACCTTTAAGCATATCAAATGTTCATTTCATTAAAATTTACAACGAAACAAAATATATATTCTTGTTCCTCATACGTTTCTTAACTGGCTTACAAAATTTTGTCTCAACAGGACTAAAACTACAGCACCTGAAAGTTTTTACATGATGTAAGACTCAGAAATAGTTTTAATAGGTAAAATAAATCATGCATCTTGTTCAAAACTACCCTGTTGCATATAATGTTTTCTTGCACTAATTCTCATCTTCTTTAGATATTTTTTGAAATGGGTATATGTAGTACTTTTTAAAACAAACCAAAAAAACTTTAATTTGCAATAAAATTTAGTTCAAATTTCATTCATGGCTTGCCTTAAAATTATTATGACATAAATTTGTATTCCTTAATTTTTGCCATTTTAAGAATGTCGTATTCTTAAATTAGTACAAATAAAAAAAAACCAAACGACATGCTGTCTTTATTTACAAACAATTTGTAGCTACATACTACGAAATTTTCACCTGTCTCAGGTGTTAATAACTGGAGCAGTAGAAACTGAGAATGACATGAAAAATCTAAGTACTCGCAAAGAATTCACACAAAACTCAGAAGGTTTCCTCTAAGCTGATGATTCGTTCCGTGGTAAGGAACCGTCCACAACACTCTGATCCTCGAGTAGGCCTATAGAGTGTGGATGTATTTGGTTGTCTTGGTTACACTAGGCCTCCTGACCACGGAACGTGTCTCCCAGACACCGGGGGCCGTGATGCGGACAGATGGGGCTCATTACGCTACAATCCACCGTCTTCGGTCGTCTGAATGGAAAGAGTTAGCCAGAAGGCGTGACGAGACAACAGCAGATTGTTACTAAGTAAGTTTGGAATTTGCTTTTGACGTCAATTTTGTTAGCTGTTTACTAATCCATCCATCCATCCATCCATCCATCCATCCATCCATCCATCCATTTATTTATTTATTTATTAGTTTCTTGTTAAAAAGCAATTTTATTTTCAGTACAGTGATAGCTTGTGAACTAAGTACCTGTTTTGTTACACTGAATTCGTGCTCTAGTCGTAGCAAAAAGGCTTTTCAGTTTTATTTATTAAGACACCATTTGAATATCACGACATGAATTATTTCACATATCAATATACTTATTAACATTTCTAAATAACCCATCATTTAGCTCAAATTAATTGAAAATTTTTAAGTCTATCAACATATTATACAAATATTTTTAAATTCGTTGTAATGTAATATCGCATAAACTGAGATAATTATTGATGTATTTTCGATATAACGTATTAAGTTATAGAAGAAATAAATAAATAAATAATTAAATAAATAAATAAATAAGTAAATAAATAATTAAATAAATAAATAAAAAACAAATAACTAAAGTAAATAAGTAAATAAATAAATAAAATAAATAAGTAAATAAATAAATAAATAAATAAATAAAGTAAATAAGTAAATAAATAAGTAAATAAATAAATGAGTAGATAAATAAATAAGTAAATAAGTAAATAAATAAATAAGTAATAAATAAGTAAATAAGTAAATAAAAAGTCAATAAATAAATAATTAAATAAATAAGTAATATATAAATAAGTAAATAAATAGGTAAATAAGTAACTAAATAAAAGTAAGTAAATAAATAAGTAAGTAAATACGTCAGTAAAAATAAATAATTAAACAAATAATAAGTAAATAAGTAACTAAATAAATAAGTAAATAAGTAAATAAATAAGTAAGTAAATAAGTAAGTAAATAAATAAGTAAATAAGTAAGTAACTAAATAAATAAACAAATTAGTTAAATAAATAAATAATTAAATAAATAAGTAAGTAAATAAATATTTAAATAAATAAGTAACTAAATAAAGAAATAAGTAAATAAGTTTTAAGTAACTTAAATAAGTAAGTAACTAAATAAATATGTAAATAAATAAGTAAATAAAAATAACTAAATAAACAAATAAGTAATTAAATAAATAAGTAATAAATAAGTACAGTGAATAAATAAATAAATATGTAAGCAAATAAATAAGTAAGTAAATAAATAAATAAGTAAAAAGAAGTAAATAAGTAAATAAAGTGAGTAAGTAAACAAACAAATAAATAAATAAATCAAATAATTAAACACAGATTTATCAAAATATAGAGTACAGCATAACATAGAGAAGTAATATTGATAAACTGCATAAATAAATACATGAAAATATATGAAGTGAACAAATGAACTAAAGTTAATGGACACGGAAATGAAAGTTATACATATTTTAAGTCCAATAATCGTATTCTACTACTGCAAAAATAAAAGAAATTATGAATAGGAAATAATTAAGTACACAGATCATAAAAAAGTAGGCCTACTATTTTCTCAACACTTTCACGCTTGCAAATTGAATAATTGCAAAAATCTCAGTGATTCACCAATAAGTATAGTAGAACACCATACTATATTTTAATAAAGCTTATTTAACATTTATGCAATATACTGAAGAAGATTCAGATTTATTATCACGTGTCTCCATGGTTACAGAAGTGCATGACATAACACGGCAGGCCTTGACCTACTGCATTGCCCTCTACCGACGACAGGCTCAACTGCCTACCATATTGTTGTGTAGAGAAGTGAACAACGTCTCTGCAGGGAAAACACAACACAATCTGAGGGAAGACGCCTCTTTATGGTGTAGGTCGTTTCGAGGGGGGCGTATAGTTTTATTTGATAAAGAAAAAGGCTTTAGCGGCGAATGCAGAGTGACATTATGGTTTTACATTCTGCTTACGTCTCCACTGAAAGCAGAGATGCAAAGAACTCTCTCACAGAAAATGGCGGTCTACGTCTGAGACGAAGACATGGTTTCTACATTCAGTCTGTGGAAATAACAGGAATGAATCCACAAACAATGTGAATTGCATCTATGTCTCCAAGAAATGTACCTTCTCACAAAATTCATGTAAAAATAGAACATTTCAAGTAGATTATGAAGAATTAAAACATTTGAAGGAAAAATATAAAATAAAACATTTGAAACGTGAAACGGTCCTAGAATTTCGATTCATGTTTTGAATTTATAGCGTTACACTATATGAAACTGTAGCTATACGAGTGTGAACAGATCTTCGAAAAAATATAAGCAATGTCATAATCTATACTAATAATAAATATGAAGCCGAAAATTTTCTGGTAATTTTCGCTTTTCCAAAAATAATTGGTGTTAACATGTATAATTATTCATCCTGAGACCGAAAATCGCTTTTTTGACATTTTTGTTTGTATGTCTGTCTGTCTGGATGTTTGTTATCTTTTCACGCGATAATGGCTGAACGGATTTCGATGAAAATTGAAATATAAATTAAGTTCGTTGTAATTTAGATTTTAGGCTATATAGCATTCAAAATACTTCATTTAACGGGGCCTGAATTAAATCGAAATATCGCTTATTATTATTTTTTGTGAAAAATGTTACATAACAAAAGTTTCTTTAAAAATGATTTCCGATAAGTTTTATTCTATGCAAAATTTGGTAGGTCTGATAGACTTTTAAAATAATAATACAATACGTTTTCACCGCCGCCTCAGATTGTAGCGTTGTTGTTCCTGCAGTAATTCCCATGTGCAAAATATAAAATTTTTTGAGTAGGAAGCAAAAACACATTTATTCATTCCATGGCAATGGTGCATAGGAGATCGTGAATTCTTACATTTTCGAAAGAAAGAAATATAATCACATAGGCCTATCACTGTTATGCTGTATCACTATTTAAGTTATTTGAAGGTTTCAGAACCATAGTGGGACAAGCGCCATTTACTGAAGACGTAGAAAACAAGGGTTAAAATTAAGTTATTACCATAATTCAATGGAACCATATAGCAAGTAATATAAAGTTTACACATTAAAACTAAAATATATGTCAATCTTCATTAAACTATAGTTGCGTGTAATAACAAATAAGAAACATGTTAAAGGAATTGTTATTGCACCAAATGAGTGTCTCCGGACCAAAATGATCGCAATTTAATTATTTAAATACAATTTCAATTAAGTAACATATTAAACGATTTATCCTTCTATCAAACACGAATGTTCCCTGGATCAAACGTCCTATTTTAATTATGTAATTACTTTGTATTTATTTCTAACGGGTGCAGCGGAGCGCACGGGTACGGCTAGTAAATAATAAATTAGGAATGAATAAATAGGTCACAGAAATCAGGTAGGGGGAATCTCGGCAAATTTGGCAATATGGAAAATTTGGCAATATTCTTGTATTTCTTCTATTGCCAAATTTCCTCCAGAGTTTTAAGAAGTTCAAGGACACGATCATAGAGTGCAACATCTGAGTGTACTTTTAGTTTTCGTTTCATCCGAATCCCCGCATTATAGTGGCACATATTGTTACTAATAGAAAGAAGTGTTGAATACTTCCTGTTGACGTGGTGGTTGTGTGGACGTGTGTATACAAAGACGGAAGAAAAGTGTTGTTCATTACCTACGTTTGTTTGTGCATTACATATCAAAAGCTGAGATTCCATATTATAAGGTAAGCCATTTATATAATTAATATTTTCTGTTAATAACTCATCAGGCCTTAGCTCGTTTTATGTTCTTCTTAGCAAAAAATGTCTTCTCCAGGGTAGTGTGAATTAGCCATTTTCCTTTATAGTGATATATTGCTGCTCTCTTTGAACAAGAATGTATACTCGATGGTAAAATTTAAGAATAGGGACGTATGAGGGATTTTTACAGACTTCAAACAACAATGCAGCACTGTGTGTGGTGTGTTGCAGATATGCCAAGGGAACGAGGACATTATTCTGAAAAATATTGCAAAGATGATTTGCGGGCTGCGGTTGGGAGTGTTTTGAAAGATAGATGATGAACTTATAGGGCTTCTCAAGAAGTACAATTTGCCCTTTAACAACTTAAAGAGGTTTCTGTATGCATCCTCAGGATCCGATGACGTTGTCATTCCCAAGATGGAAGACCCCTAGCTCTAACTGTTGAGGAAGAGCAAAAACTGGTAACAGGTAATCAGAATGCAAGAACTTGTGTTTGGGCTATCGACAACAGAAATTAGAAGACAACCCTTCAATATAATTAACAAGAGTGGTCGGAAAAATCCATTCAACTTTTTTTCTTGCTTTTGTTTTGTGTTTATGGTATTTAGTGATTTTTTGTCCCAGTAAATTAAGTCTTATAAACCTTGTACCACTGTTTTATTTTGAAAAAAATATTTTTTAATCGTATTTCCAAATTACCCCTGTAACTTACTATTGCCAAATTATCCTGATGAAGTACCAAATCTGGAAACATGTAATTTGTTATTTATTAGCGTGTTATGTGTAAAGTAATTTAGATTTGTAGAATTTTCTTTCAGAGGTTTATTGGGATTTAATGTTTAAACACATTCCATAATAGAGAAATATTTAATTTCAGAATATGTAACTACAAACTGTGTCGAAATATAAAATATTGCCAAATTAAACGAGACTCCCCTAAGTACTACAGAAAAAAAATTAAATGGAATAAGATAGTAACAAACAACACAAACAGAGAGATAAATAATGGCAGAAAGAGTGGAAGACATAGAATGAAAGAAAGAAAGAAAGAAAGAAAGAAAGAAAGAAAGAAAGAAAGAAAGAAAGAAAGAGGGAAAATGAAGAAGGGATATTGTTGTTATTGTTAATAATAAATAAAATCAATTCAATTTTATTTATTTTAATGTATGATTCACATTACGCAACAAGTTAGGTAATAGCAGTATCATTACCTAACTGGTTGTGTAATAGAAGTGTCATTATCTCACTAGTTGCGTAATGAATGTGTTTACAACATTTTTATTAGTGATGTTAAGTCCATATTACATAATTAAACTGGATAAAACACGATTTAATCAACTTTTATAGTTTTTTTTCGTTGTTGGTAACTCTATAGCATCTATTAGATGCTTTATGGTTGTGCTAACAGATGGAGTTACTTGTCAACAATGTGACGCGAAACGTGTGTTCAGGTTACTGCCCAGCGACAGTCCTGATGTATTTTTATATTTGTGATGATTGGTTAATTAATATTAACCCGGCACACTCACAATCACATTCATACAAATTTCCAGACTCTAGACACCCAGGGAATTCCTCTTCTTCAAGAAAAATTCACCAAGAGCCGAGCCCAGGAATCGAACCCGAGACCTCCTGATCTGGAAGCCAGCATGCTGACCAACAGACCACGGAGGCAGTCAACTTTTATCATACAATCAAGAAAGCGTCAGATAAAGTGCAGTCATCTTTTTAATTCAGCAATATAAAGTTAAATTTATCTTCATTTGTTTCGTAACAGAACGCGTTCCGTAAAAAATCTGAAAGCACGTAAAAAGCTGAAAAACGTTGCATAGATAGCATTAAAATCGGGTTTGTTAAACTTCAATGCTTTGCCCTTTCCCTGTATTTACGAGGCTTTCGCTCCCTTCTCGCTTTTCTCCAGGAGGGTTGAGCAAGAGAGTCATGACGATCATCATCTTCTCAACCCTCCTGAAGGTCTCCCGCAAATGACAGAAGAGGGCGAGAATAATAAGACGGGCGAATGCAAATAAATGGGGGGAAAAATCACCGAACTGACGCCTGGCTTGAGGGGACCGGAAAAGAGAGGTATCAGGTTTACACACAGAGGGCGCGAAAGCGGATTGATAGCGGCGTGGATGTTGGCTAGTTGTTAAGCAGGGTGAGGTGGGAACACGAGGCACGCCCAACCCATTGGAGGGTTTTATATTAGTCTGTAATAACGCGTTCATCAATACGAACGTGGCAGAAAGCCAGCCTGTTACACTTCAGTCGAAAGAAAGGAAGAAACAAGGTAGGGCGAAATACAGGAAAGGATGAAAACAAAACAACTACGATGTAAATGATCAAAGATCAGAGGTACGGAAATAAAGACAGAGGACAAAGAAAATAAGTGAAAACAGGATTAAATGATGAGTTAATAAATAAATAAAGGCCAAACCTTAAAAACACAGAAATGTATAATTTCTTTTTATGTACTCTCACTACATCTCGCCAAAAAAAAAAAAAAAAAGTAAAAAAAAATGTAAAAAAATTGTACAACATTGTAAAAATTGTAGAAAATTACTAAATTGTAAAAGTATAAAAATTTGTAAAAATTGTAATTGTAATATTGTAAAATGTTGACATGTTCCACATCTTAAAGCTTCATTGCTCATGTAAGATCTATGGAATAAAATAAATGAATGAATGAATGAATGAATGAATGAATGAATGAATGAATGAATGAATGAATGATATGTACCGTAGAAGAGGGTAAAGTCGATCAAAATTTTGCATTTTTTTTAATGATATTGAGGTTATGGAATGGAGCGAAGTTCCTCAGAAAATAACACTTTGTCGTCATATCCTTCACTTATGAAGACACCTTACAAGAATTGAATTACAATCTATCAAAAACTGATTTTTTTTATTTGACTTGTGACCGAAGTTACCTGCTTAAATAGGGTAAAGTCGATCACCATTGAATTTTTAGTTTAAGATCGATTTTAAAATATTACGGAGTAAAGTCGTTCATTGTTTATGTTTATAAAAAAATTAAGTGTATTACATATATTTTATTTGTTATAAGGGGTGTAAAAACAATAATAATCTACAATATATGCCTATAGCAGTATATAGCATATCTTTTGTTATTGTGATCATAATACTATTCGATACAATTAGGCCTATAGTTCTCCACTGTACAATCGTGACTATGATTGCCAACTTATAAAACATAAAAACACATTTTAATACTTCACATACCAACAAACAAAGATTTAAGAAATAAAAATTTACATTGAAATACCACACTTCAATTATAATCTAAAATGCAATTCAACATTGCTTAGGTTTATATCAGATGTTATTTGAAATCTTCCCCTCCTCATGTCACTTTAGAAACTGCATTGTTCCCATAGTCAGGTACAGAGGGGTGTACAAAATATGTTCCTTTGGCAGTGCTTCTCTTAGCAAGAAATTCACCATAATTTCGTCTTCCTCTTTCCCCACTATCCCATCAATATAAGCTATACTATGACACTTTTCTGTTTATAAGTGTTAGTTGGAGGTATTTCGGTGAACAATTTATTCTTCCTGCTGGTCCTATCTGTTTCGAGTACGTAGATGGCATGATCGACTTAACCCTACAAAGGTACAAGTTTTCCTAAAATAATAAGTTTCAATACTACATTTACGAACTGCAAAACTATTATTTCAGGATACAATCTCAACGAAAAGTACTTACGTATACTTCCTGTCTCCTTTCATTGCTGACGATAATTTAGAGTTTGTAAGATATTGTTTTCATTTAAGAGAAAAAAGTTGAGAATAACAATTTTCACTTCAACGGTAATTACACAGTGTTACCATTGTTGGCATTCGCAGGCTTTTTGTTGTCCCTCTCGCTTACATTTGCAATGTCAGGCAATGAAGTCAGCATAACAAAATTTTAACAAGTAACTGAGAAAATATATAATTTTCAATAAAAATCGCAAATGATCGATTATACACCCACTGATTGACTTTACCCACTTCTACGGTATACAGATACCTGACCCATACCAATCGATAGTGATCGATAGTTTGTTCGTGTAAGTGGAACTTATTTCGTTATTAATTCTTGGAATAAATGGTGAACATAATAACCAATGTGGCCAATATTACATAAGTATACCAGCATTATAAAATCTAAAATATAATTTCCCAATAATGATAGTAAAAAGCTGTAACTTAAGCGGAAAACCGCTGATACTAGATAATATGAGAGTAATTGAAGGGTTCAGAGGCATAGTGGGCCAAGCGCCATTTATTAAAACGGAGAAAGCAAGGGTTAAAGTTAAGTGAATACTTACTTACTGGCTTTTAAGGAACCCGGAGGTTCATTGCCGCCCTCACATAAGCCCGCCATCGGTCCCTATCCTGAGCAAGATTAATCCAGTCTCTATCATCATATCCCACCTCCCTCAAATCCATTTTAATATTATCTTCCCATCTACGTCTCGGCCTTCCTAAAGGTCTTTTCCTCTCCGGTCTCCCAACTAACACTCTATATGCATTTCTGGATTCGCCCATACGTGCTACATGCCCTGCCCATCTCAAATGTCTGGATTTAATGTTCCTAATTATGTCAGGTGAAGAATACAATGCGTGCAGTTCTGTGTTGTGTAACTTTCTCCATTCTCCTGTAACTTCATCCCCTTAGCCCTAAATATTTTCCTAAGCACCTAATTCTCAAACACCCTTAACCTATGTTACTCTCTCAAAGTGACAGTCCAAGTTTCACAACCATACAGAACAACCGGTAATATAACTGTTTTATAAATTCTAACTTTCAGATTTTTAGACAGCATTCTGGGTGATAAAAGCTTCTCAACCGAATAATAACAGGCATTTCCCATATTTATTCTGCGTTTAATTTCCTCCCGAGTATCATTTATATTTGTTAGTGTTACTCCAAGATATTTGAACATCTCCATCTCTTCAAAAGATAAATTTTCAATTTTTATATTTCCATTTTGTACAATATTCTGGTCACGAGACATAATCATATACTTTGTCTTTTTGGGATTTACTTGCAAACCTATCTCTTTACTTGCTTCCAGTAAAATTCCCGTGTTTTCCCTAATTATGCATAATATGGAGGTTTACATAAAAAATTATATCAAAGTGTTTTTTGTTAATTTTGGGCAAACTGCGTTTTGAAAGTCCACTCCTCAAATATATAATTAAATTTTAATGGAAAAAAAAAATGCGTTGAGCGACAACCTGTGAAGGGCAAAGGGCAGATTGCTGCTTTACGTCCACACACGACGTCAGCAAAACTGAACAGTCATCTAACCAAACAAGGAGTAACGTGTGATTCGCAAGATGATCCCTCAAGCTGTTAAAGCTGGCTTATGAAACCGAAATATGCTATTCAATGCAACTCCCTAAATTCGTCACGATAATACTGGGCGGAAACACTAAGCAACATTTTTTTTCAGAAAATTTCTTCCTCCAACAAGACTTCAATGATCACTCATTGAGTAACGCTAACCACATATTATTATTATTATTATTATTATTATTATTATTATTATTATTATTATTATTATTATTATTATTATTATTATTATTATTATTATTAGCAAGGATAACATACACGTATAGCGTTTGGAAACGGGGTACATCAGCTGCATATCTATGTGAATGTGTTAGGAGAAAATCCACAAAAGATTAGGGAAAACGCGGGAAGTCTACTTGAAGCAAGTGAAGAGATAGGTTGGAAGTAAATCCCGAAAAGACAAAGTATATGATTATGCCTCTTGGCCAGAATATTGTACGAAATGGAAATATAAAAATTGGAGATTTATCCTTCGAAGAGGTGGAGAAGTTCAAATATCTTGGAGCAACAGTAACAAATATAAATGATACTGGGGAGGAAATTAAACGCAGAATAAATATGGGAAATGCCTGTTATTATTCAGTTGAGAAGCTTTTGTCATCTAGTCTGCTGTCAAAAAATCTGAAAGTTAGAATTTATAAAACAGTTATATTACCGATTGTTCTGTATGGTTGTGAAACTTGGACTCTCACTTTGAGAGAGGAACATAGGTGAAGGGTATTTGAGAATAAGGTGCTTAGGAAAATATTTGGGGCTAAGCGGGATGAAGTTACAGGAGAATGGAGAAAGTTACACAACACAGAACTGCACGCATTGTATTCTTCACCTGACATAATTAGGAACATTAAATCCAGACGTTTGAGATGGGCAGGGCATGTAGCACGTATGGGCGAATCCAGAAATGCATATAGAGTGTTAGTTAGTAGGCCCAAGGGAAAAAGACCTTTGGGAGGCCGAGACGTAGATGGGAAGATAATATTAAATTGGATTTGAGGGAGGTGGGTTATGAAGATAGAGACTGGATTAATCTTGCCCAGCATAGGGACCAATGGCGGGCTTATGTGAGGGTGGAAATGAACCTCCGGGTTCCTTAAAAGCCAATAAGTAAGTATTATTATTATTATATTATACATAAGTGGTAGAAGTCTAGAAAAACACGGAAGCCAGATTACAACAAAATAAAGCGAAGTGTGGGAGATTCCCGGAAATACAAGAGAGTTGTCAAACCCAGGACTTCTGCGAGTATCACTGCCATTGAGTTTAATGTCTGTTCACAAAGCAGTCATGAGTAAGGTTTCAATAAGCCATCGGATTAAAACAATAAATCACGGTATAGATAACGACTAGGATAATTGATTAAGATGACTGTCGTTGGTATGGCAACGGCTCGACCATGACCTGGGTCTTCCTTGAACAACCCGCTCCAGTTTGTTTCAATTGTGTCGCACACCAAAGCCTGGAAGCAAAGAGTGTTACGTGGTGTGTTTTTGTGGTGTTGGCTCTGTAATCCTGTTAATGCAGACATTCTGGGATCTCACGAAGCGTCATGTTGGCAAGCCTGTTTTAATGGCCACTTCCGGCGCACAGTTACCACGCTTCAGTGCCTGCGTGTCGTAACGCGTCCAATTGGGGTGCAGAGCGCCACGAATTTCAGGCCTGCCACATACGGCGCTTTAAAAGAAACGTGACATCATTTCGAGAAAAGAAAACACTGGATCTATCTTCAGTTTGTGTCAATTATGAAATAAAACACTCGTACATTCGTATTTCTAGTTTTATCACAAGTTGTGTGCACGGGCTATTCCATATGAAATCGATCAGTAAAAAACCTCGCATTTTTTATACTCTAATTTTTTACCCATTTATAGAAGGTGCTGAGGAGAGTGCATTTTAAAAAATATACTATCGAAAGTCAAACGGTTTTCGTATTGTTGAGCTACAAATTTAGCGTATTTTATAAAAACAAGCCTCTTTCAGCGCTCAGAACTCTGGAACCATTTACTGCAGAACATTGAACGAGAGCTCATTTTGAAGCCGACATTTGGTAGGTTATGATAAGAAATAATCCTTATTTTTATTGTATACAGGGAAATAGATAATCTGATTTTACTTGCTTTTAGGCTTTTTGCCCATTTGTAAAAATATAAAAAATATTGAGAAAATACCTTGCATTATTAAGAGGAATTCGGCATTGTTTGCTTAGTGGCTCGGCAATAAGTTTCGAGGGTATTAAATAGATTATTTACACACTCCTAGGCTTGAAAGGCGCAGTACCGCACGCACTGGCCGAGAGATGAAGATAAGGAAGCCTTTGGCGTCATTTTACTCCTGTGTTTATGAAAACTTGTGATAAAGCTAGCCCAGCTATGCGCTACTAGACGAAACATCACGTGTTTGTCTCCTGGCCTTGCTTACCTCGGCTATCTCCCACCTCACAGTCAGCTGGTTAGTTCACGCACGTACTATTTATTTTCTTTATTTGATATTTTCAATACTTTCTTATCAACGTACCATCAGTAAAAAATATGTGTTTATTTGTAATTTCAATGCGGAATCTAACCATATATTTTAAAAATATTTTTTCCTAGCCAAAGGCGTCTTAATGAGGAAAAATCTAAATTTCTCCATTTCCATAAAAAGTAAGAAAATCTGTTTATATGTCAATATAAACGTTAATTTCTCAGCATCACAATAAACCATGATTTTGATCATTGGGTGAAAGGGTTTCGGAGCTACAACAGTTTAAAATTGCTAATTTTATGAAAATACGATACATTAAAATATTTTTAATTTAAACGCTATGAAGTTCTGATGCCTCAAACTTTGCACAAAGCATTGTGTCACAGTTCTCTACGTACAAAAAAAGTTTAATTGCATTTAGAAATTGTAAGGTCAATTTTCTCTATATTTCGGTTGATTTGAGATGGAATAGCTCGCACGGAGTACACTAAACTTCTTAACTCTCACTTCAAAAACACAGAAAACGTTATTCTTGAATGGCGATCAAGTTCGTGGATGCTAAAGTGAAGGGCTAGAAAACGTTAAAAGAACAGTTTAACCAAGACAAGCATATTTGATCTGATGTCCGAATTAAGTCATCCATTCACGTCAAAGTATTGCAATACATTTCGATAAATTCAACGTGAAAAAGCTTTTATACACGGAAGAAAACATGAGATAACATAACACAACACAGACATGATTTGACATAAACATAATTTCCTATTTATTTGCTTTTAAGCATGTAAGTTTTTACGTGGTTTATAATTATGTTTATCTTAATGATTATTTAATTTCTTGTTCATTCGCAATAATAAATTTTATAAATTTATGGAAGTTTGATTTGGTAGTTGTGATTAACACTAATATGACTTGACACAAAAAATAAATTTACATAAACATAACTTGACACAAATATAACTTGTCACAAACATAACTTGACACAAATATAACGTGACATAAACATAACTTGACACAAATATAACTTGTCACAAACATAACTTGAGACAAATATAACATGACAAACATAACTTGACACAAATATAACTTGTCACAAACATAACTTGACACAAATATAACGTGACATAAACATAACTTGACACAAATATAACGTGACATAAACATAACTTGAGACAAATATAACATGACAAACATAACTTGACACAAATATAACTTGTCACAAACATAACTTGACACAAATATAACGTGACATAAACATAACTTGACACAAATACAACTTGTCACAAACATAACTTGAGACAAATATAACATGACAAACATAACTTGACACAAATATAACTTGTCACAAACATAACTTGACTAAAATATAACGTGACATAAACATAACTTGACACAAATATAACTTGTCACAAACATAACTTGAGACAAATATAACATGACAAACATAACTTGACACAAATATACCTTGTCACAAACATAACTTGACTAAAATATAACGTGACATAAACATAACTTGACACAAATATAACGTGACAAACATAACTTGACACAAATATAACTTGTCACAAACATAACTTGAGACAAATATAACATGACAAACATAACTTGACACAAATATAACTTGTCACAAACATAACTTGACTAAAATATAACGTGACATAAACATAACTTGACACAAATATAACTTGTCACAAACATAACTTGAGACAAATATAACATGACAAACATAACTTGACACAAATATACCTTGTCACAAACATAACTTGACACAAATATAACGTGACAAACATAACTTGACTTAAACATAGTTTGACATAAGCATAACTTGACACAAATGACATAAACACAACTCAACACAAATATAATTTGATATGTATACAATTTGAAATAAACATAACCTGACAAAAACATGATTTGACACAAATATAACTGGACAAAACATAACTTGACAGAAATGTAAATTGACAAAAACATAACTTGACACCATTAAAATGGGACACACTCATTGACCGGAGAACGCGAATTCGATTATGCGCACTGTTCAAAACATACAGAGGTTAGCCTGCCTGGAGAGAAATAAAAAAATAGGTTGCAGCCGCCAAATTACTCTTCAAGGAACGACCACTCATATAAATTGAGGGAAAGAAGACAGAGGACGGACACTGGAAAGTTTTCTTTTCTCAATCGTACTATCAGGGACTGGAATGCTTTACCTGCAGACTTACTAAAGGCTTTATCAGCAACCAAAAATGTATTTAAAATAGGCTTAAGGACTTTACTAATAGACGGTAGTAAATTATACACACTACTTAAAGCGTGTAATTGATATCTTATATCTATCAGTGAGGAAATGTGTTGTGTCAGTGAAGTCTATCGTGTACGTGAAGTGTGTTGGTGTCAGTGAAGTGGCTATGCAAAGTATTTGAACAGTGAAATGGTTAGAAGTGTTAGTGAAATCAGGTAGAATCAGTGCAGTGAGTGAGTTGACAGCGAAATAAGTGTAGTGCCGAAAGGTACTTGTGCAGGTATGAACCTGTCACACTCGTGGGTCTTAGTTCGAACTTAGGGTTAAGATACAAATTAGATTTACTTTTTGCAAATCTAGTCTTTCAGGTAAAGCTTCCTGTAAAGCAGATTTGAATAACTTCAAGGGAAAAATTGTTCCGGGTCCGGGTATCGATTCCGGGACCTCTGGTTGAACGTACCAGCGCTCTTACCAACTGAGCTACCCGGGAACTCCACCCGACACCGTCTCAACTTTTCCCATTATATCCACACAACTCGCGTGGGCTGACGAAACGCCAGAGACCCACATGGAGTGCACACAATCTCTGTGTGACTTGGAAATTGTGGTTTTCTGTTAACGTACACAGTGATGTATATATTAGCAAAGCTCCCTGTAAAGCAGATTTGAATAACTTCAAGGGAAAAATTTTTCCGGGGCCGGGTATCGATCCCGGGACCTATGGTTGAACGTACCAGCGCTCTGCCAACTGAGCTACTCGGGAACTCCACCCGACACCGTCTTTACTTTAAATGTTATTTTAAGTGATTGTGCTTCATTTAATTTAGGATGCTACGTGTTGTTGTCATTATTATTATTATTATTTATTATTATTATTATTATTTTTATTGTTATTATTATTATTTACCATAATTATTGTTATTATTCTTATTATTATTTATCATTATTATTATTATCATCATTATTACTGTTATTATTTATCATTATTATTATTATTATTATTTATCATTATTATTATTATTTATCATTATTATTGTTATTATTATTATTATTTACCATTATTATTGTTATTATTATTATTATTATTATTTTTATTGTTATTATTATTATTTATCATTATTATTATTATTATTATTATTATTATTATTATTATCATCGTTATTATTGTTATTATTATTTATCATTATTATTATTATTATTTATCATTATTATTATTTATCATTATTATTGTTATTATTATTATTTATCATTATTATTGTTATTTTTATTATCATTTATCATTATTATTGTTATTATTATTATTGTAATTTTTATTATTATTATTATTATTATTATTATTATTATTATTTATCATTATTATTATTATTATTTATCATTATTATTATTATTATTATTTATCATTATTATTGTTATTATTATTATTATTATTATTATTATTATTTATCATTATTATTATTATTATCATTATTATTATTATTATTATTATTATTATTATTTATCATTATTATTGTTATTATTATTACTATTATTATTATTTATCATTATTATTGTTATTATTATTATTACTATTATTATTATTATTTATCATTAATATTGTTATTATTATTATTATTATTATTATTATTATTATTTATCACTATTATTGTTATTATGATTGTTATTTATCATTATTATTGTTATTATTATTATTTATCATTATTGTTGTTATTATTATTATTATTAGTATTATTTATCATTATTATTAATTATTGTTTTCTTATTAGTTGTGTTTATTATTAATTGTCATTATTGAGTGTAATTAGTTACCACTGCCACCGGGTATATACCCATTTGCAGTGTGAATAAATACATACATAAAAAATTAAGTTTATGAAAAGCATAACATAGACGTCACTCGTATCGCTACACATTTTCTATTCGGAGAAAAGTTTTCAAAATTGAACACAAATGAACAGAAGGTGAATATTATTAATATTTTACATGAAGTTTGTAAAAAAATGTCAGTGAGTGCACAACCGGAATGCTGTTTCACAAAATGACACTACATTACGCCTAGTTGCAGGCACATTATCTTGCTAATTAAAACAGAATTTGTTCCGCTTCGTAGTGAGGGTCTCTTAATGTAAAACTTGTATAGGTGTGTGAGACACGTAAATGCATATAAGATGAGCTGCTGTGCTAGCTCAGGCCACAACTTATATGCTAACCCCACTTCCGCGTAACGGAGACAAAAAGAAGACGACACAGAAAAGCCTCCGCTTATTTGAACATCCTGTGGGAACCCTCACAGTGTGTCCACGTCACACGACGTTACGAAGGGTGGGAAGAAGAAAGCAAAAAGAATGTTTTAACATTTTCAGTAGTGAAAATTTCATTTTTATTATTTCTTGCATACGTTGGCACTGTTTACATGTAGAAGAAAGAGAATAGCGAAAGTGCTCTGGAGGGAATGAAGGAGGGGGATGCAGGAAAGAATGTTGAGGGGGGAAGAAGGGGGTTCAATTTCGGAAAGAAACTAGAGGGCTGGTGTGGCATGGTCCCTAGAGGGGAATAATTCTTTCCCACCACCCGAATACTAACCCACCGTAGTGTCTAGTCGCATGATCAGGGGTAGCAACCCTCTACCAGGGGGTGGGGAGACTCAACGCTACTGCTGGGTGGAGGAAAGATGAGGCCAGACAATAACAGATAGAGAGAAGATGAAGGAGGTTACAGGAAAAGCGGCGTAACTCCATCCTGTTAGGAACGGAACAATGTTGTCCCGGCGGGAGAGAGGCTCCTGCAAGGCGGGTGGTAGCAGGACAGGCGCTACACAAAAGTAGGGAAAGCTAGATGGATGGGTACAGGGATAGCTCAAGCCGTTGATAAAATAGTATACAGAGTTAGTTAAAAGTCCCGCACCACCTAAATAACTTTTGAAGCATACGGTCCAGTAACATGAAACTTGGTATGTGGGGATAACCATATACTAAGAACTCAGTAATGGTATTACCGAGTTTTTTCTACTTCCGGTTTAACCGGAAGTAACTCCAACTCTCTTATTTTAAATAGAACACCCAATATATTATTTTATTTTTTAATAAAGCTCATTAAGAGCTTTTCAAAAAGTACCCACACTTGATACTTCTGTACAAATTCAATGTTACTAAGTCATGAAAACAGAAAAGTGTATCGAATATTAAAATAATAAATGCACCACATAAATAACTTTTGAAGCATACGGTTCAGTGACATGAAACTTGGTATGTGAGGATAACCATATGCTAAGAACTCAATAATGGTATTACCGAGAGAGTTGAAGTTACTTCCGGTTTAACCGGAAGTAACTTCAACTCTCTTATTTTAAATAGAACACCTAGGCCCGGTTGCAGAAACGCAAATCAAATCAGTCCCTGATCGCCAATCAGTTGATGTCTGATTTATTTGATTGTTCATTGCGTTGCACAAACTTGAATCTCCAATCAACTTGTCTCAATTTACTAATTGCTGATTTGAGAAAGAAATGCATTTGACAACAGCGCTATTTAGCAACAACAGCCAATTTGATGCCCTTTAAAAGTCGCGAAACGAATGCATCAAGTGGGCGGTGACTAGGAAAACAAGTGAATGTTCAAGTGAATGCTTTGCTGTTTTGTTGCTTTTTGTAGAAAGGAAACAGGCGGATATTCTAATTGTATATAGACTACAATATAGTGAAAAAAAAAATGAAGCAAAAAAAAAACGTGAGGGGGCTTCTGTTGTGGGATTTGCTAGGGAGTCGACAAGATATTGGAATATGCATAGCCTCCATAACCCAAAATAATTCCATTTCCCATCTCTCTGTTACGAATGGAGCTCGTAACCTACTCATTAAAAATATTGTGTTGTCATGTGTAGAACCCTGCCAACGGGCTACAACATTCCAGAATTTCAATGATGGTGTAGGCTACATATTGCATGTATATTCACAGAAAAGGAACCTTTTCTATTTCGATAAAGTTCGGCATCATTTCAACCAGGTGATTGGATGGGGATGTGAGCAGTCTATACAACTAATATTAGGCTACTCTTGGAAATCCTGACATGGCTGAAAATTCTCTCTGGATTTCAAATCGTTCCGTGTTTGAAGTTTGGGGATTTATGAGACCCTGCCATAACAAAGTAATTTCATAGGTAACATTCCTAACTAATAAGATAACCCAAGACCGCCTGAAAAATTCCAACAGCATAAAATCTCAGAATTATTAGAACTTGGTTCATAGGAGAAAGTGGAAGGTTTCGATTTGTCTGTCTGCATATATTAATTTTTGAAAATAACAAAACACACGAATCCTTACTTAACCTAAATCTTTGCTCTAATTCTCTGTCATTATACATAAAAACAATGCATGTCTATCACGGAAACGCCTTCTTCTTAATAATATATTTTTCATTCTAAAATTTCTTCATCAGAAGAATCCATTATGTCCAAAAATATTGTTACGCTATAACTATTTACTATATACATTACAGTAACTGCATTATAAACAGAACAACATAAATAGCCTACTTGATCTATGATCAGTGACTTAACCAGCAAAAATCTGTTGATCAAATCTGATGGAAGTCTAATCTCCGATCAAACACTGATTGTTCTTTCTGCAACAGAAATAGAACTGATGGCCAATCAAACCCTCCTTGACTGCCAATCATATTTTGATCGGTGTTTCTGCAACCGGGCCCTAATATATATTTTTATTTTTGAATAATGCTCATAAAGAGCTTTTCAAAAAGTACCCACACTTGATACTTCTGTACAAATTCAGTGTTGCTAAATAAAAATGGAAGTGGTGCAAGATATTCCTAAAGCCTGGTTAAATCATTCCTTAAATGGTTTCTATGATCGAGTGACACATTGTAAAGCAGCTGAGGCCTACCAATTTGAACACATAATTTAGAAGGTGAGCTAGCTTTGTTTTGTTTTTGTTAAGGAAGGACTACGCTACCCAAGGTCGATTGGGTAGTTAAAAGAATAATAACAATAATAATAATAATAATAATAGTAATAATAATAATAGTAATAATAATAACTTATATACTTGGGGTGTACTATAAGCAGTAACATGAGCTGCTGCCAAAAAGTCAAAAGGAGGATAGCAATGGCCAAAGAAGCTGTTATTAGAAAAAGGAGCATTTTCTGCGGAACTCTGGAAAAAGAATTAAGGACTAGTGAAGTGCTTTGTATGGAGTATGGCATTGTATCTGGCAGAAACATGGACATTACGACGAAGTGGAGAAAAGCGAATAGAAGCATTTGAAATGTGGATATGAAGAAGGATGGAGCGTGTGAAGTGGACAGACCGAATAAGAAATGAAGCTGTGTTGGAAAGAGTGGGTGAAGAAAGAATGATGCTGAAACTGACCAGAAAGAGAAAAAGGAATTGGCTGGGTCACTGGCTGAGAAGAAACTGCCTTCTGAAGGATGCACTGGAAGGAATGGTGAACGGGAGAAGAGTTCGGGGCAGAAGAAGATGATACATGACATTGAGATATATGGATCATATGAGGAGACTAAGAGGAAGCAGAAAATAGTAAAGATTGGATAAACCTGGATTGTATTGTATTGTATTGTACTTATTAACATTCCATGGTATTCATATATTGCTTCACAGCTAGAATATGGAACAAGTCAAAAAACTTAATACTATTATGAAGTCTTAATTTATAGTCACAGTCTAGATGAAATATATACAGACGAGATTTACAATATAGTCTACTAGTACAACACAAAGTTTTAGTATCAATTTCATGAAGCGTTATTGAATGTCATGAATTCACCTGCAGAATGGAAGGCGTGAGAAATTAGGTACTTCTTTAATTTGGCCCTAAATAATCGTATGTTTTGAGTTTCATTTTTATATCGATAGGGAGGCTATTAAAAAATTTTACTGCCATATAACGCACTCCTTTTTGATAGCACGATAGACTTGCCGATGGAGTATGAAAGTCATTTTTTGACGTGTATTTATGCTATGAACTGTTGAATTAGTTACAAAGTTTTCACGATTACATACGTGGAAGATTATTAATGAAAAGATATACTGACAAGCCATGGGCATTATTTGTAGTTTTTGAAAATAGTCGTACAAGATTCCCTACATTTGGCACCTACTCTTATTCTAATTACTCTTTTTTGTAATAGAAATATATTGTTAGTATCTGTGGAATTTCTCCAGAATATTATTCCAAAACTCATTACCGAGTGGCAGTATGCAAAGTATATTGTTTTTAAGGTATTGATATTTACAATCTTTTGCATAGATCTAATAGCAAAACAAGTCTGAACCTTTTTACAGTGAAAGATCTGAACTTGGACAGAACACTAAATGAATGAAGATAATAATAATAATAATAATAATAATAATAATAATAATAATAATAATAATAATAATAATAATAAATAAACGTTGTTTAAAATTTTGTAAGAAAAGTTATCGAAAAACTGAACGTGTTCAAATAGTTAGACAAAATTAATTGAAAAATTCGTGTTTTTTTAATTACTGCGTGAAATTAGTAATGGGAAATGTGTGAAATTTCACACACACGTCAGTGGTATCCTGCATTAAAGGCGGAGTGACGGCTTCATTTGATTCCGTGAAAGATTGTTGCATTGCGTTTCGAACCCGCAATCACATGCGCACAGAGCAGCGGCAGGTGCATTCTTTCTCACTCAACGGATAATCACATTGGTAATGGCCTAGAACGGTTGCAGCGCTATGAATTATGGGCTCAGCAGGATTCGCAGCAGATACCCTGGCACACAACTGTTGTACTAGCCCCTGCACAAACGTGCGCCCGCAATGCACGGCCCGGCCGGGTGTCGATACTGCATTCATTCAGAGCTGCTGATAACACAGCACCAAAAAACAATTATTACTGTTGAACCATTGAATGTCTCTTGTTATATCTCGTTACTTAATGTCTGCGTGTTAGGGTTGAACTTTTGGAGCCTGAGTTCAGATCTCGGCGAAGAGAAATGTTGGCCTATATAGTCTTTGACAACACAGTACATATTTAGAAGAGATTTTCTCGGTACATTCTGTATTCACACGAGGTAATAACACAGTCTAGTATATACAGTCACGAAGCTTGGGATGATTTTTTGGAAATCTCGCGATAGTTGCTAGCCGCTTGGAGCGCTGTGAGTACTAGGAACAATAGACTGTGCCACAGCCATCGTGATCTAATACAGGCGTAAGGCAGACCATATGACTCGCTTAACCCGATCACGAAGGGCGGCGTTTCAACCATATAAATTAGTTGGAATGCATAAACAGTAACATATGTTTCTCTAAAATGTAGTGTAATTCCATTAATAAAATTTAAAACAATGATTAGGGGACACTTAAGACATAATTCACTTGCGAGTAATATTATTTTTGCTGTGAAAATTACGTTGTTCGTATGTGTAATACCTGCCTTTATTTCGATTAAATATTGCGAATTTCTTGTACCTTCATTTTTGCACGATTCAGTAATTTTCAGTTGCACCGCACGGATATTTAGATATGTTGAAATTATAGCTTATGCTTACTGTACCTTTGTGTCTAAATTTAGTGATCTCCAATACCTTGCCATTCATATGAAAATTATAGGTTATGTTTACTATATTTAACTTATATTCCTAAATTCGCAATCATACATTATAATTAAACATAATGTCATGTATGACACCCGTCACATTCTATTTGTCTGTATTTTAATACTACAATTGAGTACTGAATTATTGTATTTATCTACTACTTAAGAGACGTAGTAACACAATTGTACGTACACTAATTTCATAGGAGTGGTATGGTAAATGTTTTGTCTAAAATTAAGGAAGGTAAATGTGCTAAATTGAAATCACAATGTAAATTCTTTTTCATTAAACCTCAAAATAGCTTCCATTCGAAACTTGAAATGTTGACGCGAACAGATTATGTTAACATGTAAAATTCTCTTCACATTAAAATAACACAGTTTTGTAATTATTTCTGCAACATATTACGCAACAAGAAGTAAACGGAACTTATGGACACATTACACTAAATAAATCTTAGCAATGATACGCAATAAAGTTATAATATAATATTTCACTGAGCTCCATACACTGAAATAGAAAACCCGAACAAACATTACGGCCTGGTCTAGATCGAAAAGGCATTGACTGTGCCGTATTTCGCATTGTTGTGAAAAGCTGTGTAAACTGTGAAATGTTCGTTATCGGTTGTAATAAATGTAAATGGCTAAAATACAATCATTTGAATAATAATATGGGACAAGGAGACGTTTATAGTACTATAAATTGTAAGAAAAATAGGTAAGACTTATTCTTCTTCCGAAGGATACAGGAAGGTGAGTTTATAGAATATAATATATATTTTATGAAAATAATATATAAACCTTATGTATTTCATATTTCAATAGTGGAAGGTGTTAATTTTTTCAAAAGAACACGATATCGTAAGTACAATAAATTTTATGGTCTGCTGGGAAAAGAGTCTCTGATGAGGTGAGGCGATAGTAGCGATCCTAGTGGTGAGCAACTATCTATGGATGCATATTTCAACTGTCTATGTTTGCATATTTAGTAAGTATTAAGCTTCGTGATTGTATATACTAGACTATGGTAATGATAAGTAGGAACCGGAATTTTTGTGTAATATCAAGGTATGAAATATGTACATATTTATGTAAGAGAAATAAGCTAAATATGTATCAAAATATGTAAAATCATGAAAATATTTAATATCAATATCTGGCAGGTGTAGGATAGGTAAGACTCTCCAGTTGTGATTTCATAGAGCACCCGACTTTTTTACCGCACACTTGACACATTACTATTATTTTTTCATCTGTAGTGGGAGCTTCGTCCATTGCAATCCATGATTTTATTTTTGTCGTTCGGGTTGAAGATACAGGGGACATTTTAGTTAGTGTTGTTTGAAAAGTGACATTCCTGTCTTATTCATAAGGGTAGGATTATTCCAGCCGAGAACCATACTTTCTAATTGCTCGGAAAATGAAATTTCCGTACAGGTCTATTAAATTTAAAATAAAGAGCTCAAGCAATACCTGAAAGTGTAATGTTAGACTTGACACGGGTTTTCCCTGGAAGGATTAGGAAGAGGGTGGGTAAGGTTGCAAATTGCATGGGAACGGCTTGTTAAGACGTGTGCAGAACAATTATAGTTCGAGATAAATCATATCGTCCTCCACCGCATTAAGGCAACACTACTTTCTGAGTGATTTTTACAATACAAGGTAGTTGTATGAGAAAGGTTGCATTTTGTTAACTTTTATTTACAGTGGGCGGTATGGGGTGAGTGTCTCTATTACTTTAACATCGACATCAACGTGAAGTTTCGATTTTATGCACGAGAAAGTATAATCTCATAAACTTCTTTCCATCTGACTGTAGATAATTATTTGAAGAGAAGTAATATAATGATAACGAGATACTAAGGTTATTGTTATGAACTTGTATTAAACTTGTAGGATATGTGGAAATCAAACCACAGTATAGAGAACATATCTCAATACTGTGATCAAACAGTGGTTTTCTTCCTGCTCACAAGGAAGTAATGCCATTGTTTAAAATTTCTGTCGTACGTAATTTTGACGTATAATGGATAAACAATTGATCCTCACTACTTTTCCCGCCAAGAGAGCACCTCCTTCTTCTAGCTATGCCTCCGTCTTTCAGTTGCTGACTATAGTAGTCGTGACAGCAGGTTGCAACTTACACGCTTGGCCAACTTATTATGAGATATAATTATTTGGAAGTGTACGACAGATTTACGTATCAATAGTATTAATAGAAAATTTTCTGTTAGTGCAGTTTATTTATTCCCTTTTATCTAACAAAGTAACACTGGATGAAAACTTACGTGGTGATGGATACTACTCTGCAGATCATAGATGAAAGTTCAGATGATGATGCTGATGATGACGCTGAAGGCAATGTAGAGATTGAATATGAAACCTGTGACAATGACAAGGATCTAAGATACAGTAGGAGAGATTGAGAATCACGTAGAAAGCAAGCGAATGGAGAAAGAAGGCAAAAAACAAGAAAACAGAAAGAAAAAGAAAAAGGAAAGGAAGGAAAGGAGAAGAGAAGGAGAGGAGGAGAAGGAGAAGGAGAAGAGAAGGAGAGGAGGAGAAGGAGGAGAAGAGAAGAAGAAGGAGGAAGAGAAGAGAAGAGAAGAGAAGAGAAGAGAAGAGAAGAGAAGAGAAGAGAAGAGAAGAGAAGAGAAGAGAAGAGAAGAGAAGAGAAGAGAAGAGAGGAGAGAAGGAGGAGGAGAAGGGAAGGAGGAGGGAAAGAAGGGGAGGAGGAGGGGAGGTGGGGAGGGGAGGGGAGGAGAAGGAGGGGGTGGGGAGGAGGAGGGAAGGGGGAGGGGAGGAGGAGGGAAGAGGGAGGAGGGGAGGGGAGGGAAGGGGAGGGGAGGAGAGAAGGAGAGAAGAGAGGAGAGGAGAAGAGAGAGAGGAGAGGAGAGGAGAGGAGAGGAGAGAGGAGAGGAGAGGAGAGGAGAGAAGAGGAGAGGAGAGAAGAGAAGAGAGAGAGAAGGGAAGAGAAGAGAAGAGCAGAGGCAGAAGAGAAGCAGAGGGCAGAGAGAAGAGGAGAAGAGGGAAGAGGGCAGAGAGAAGAGAAGAGAAGAGGGAAGAGAGGGCAGAGGGCAAAGGGCAGAGGGCAGAGGGCACGATGGCAGAGGGCATGAGGGCAGAGGGCAGAGGCACGAGGGCACGAGGGCAGAGGGCACTAGAGGGCAGAGGGCACGAGGCACAGGGCACGAGGGCATGAGGGCAGAGGGCACGCAAGGCAGAGGGCACGAGGGCAGAGGGGGAGGGCACGAGGGCAGAGGGCACAGAGGGCAGAGGGCACAGGGCAGAGGGCAGAGGGCAGAGGAAGAGGGCACGAGGGAGAGGCAGAGGGCATGGGGACACGAGGGCAGAGGGCACGAAGGCAGAGCACTAGGGCACGAGGGGAGGGCACGAGGGAGAGGGCACGAGAGCAGAGGGCAGGAGGGCAGAGGGCAGGAGGGCAGAGGGCACGAGGCAGAGGGCACGAGGGACACGAGGGCAGAGGGCACGAGGGCAGAGGCACGAGGGCAGGGACGAGGGCAGAGGGAGAGGGCACGAGGGCAGAGGGCAGAGGGCACGAGGGCAGGGGCACGAGGGCAGAGGGCACACGAGGGAGAGGGCAGAGGGTAGGGCAGAGGGCACGAGGGCATGAGGGCAGAGGGCAGAGGGCAGAGGGCAGAGGGCAGGATGGCAGAAGGCAGAGGGCACGAGGCAGAGGCAGAGGGCAGAGGGCACGAGGGCAGAGGGCAGAGGGCACAGAGGCAGAGGGCAGAGGGCACGAGGGGACACAAGGGCTGAGGGCAGGGCAGAGCAGAGGGCAGGAGGGCAAAGGGCACGAGGGCAGAGGGCAGGAGGGCAGGCAAGGGCAGAGGGCAGAGGGCACGAGGGCAGAGGGCAGAGGGAGAGGGCGAGGGCAGAGGGCACGAGGAGGGCAGAGGGCACGAGGGCAGAGGGCATAGGGCACGAGGGGGGCACGAGGCAGAGGGCACGAGGGCAGAGCAGGGCAGGAGGGCAGAGGGCAGAGGGCAGAGGCAGAGGGCAGGGAGGGCAGAGGGCAGAGGGCACGAGGGCAGAGGGCAGAGGGCACGAGGGGACGAGGGCAGAGGGCAGAGGGCACGGGGACATGAGGGCAGAGGGCACGAGGGCAGAGCAGAGGCAAGGGCGGGGCACGAGGGCAGAGGGCACGAGGGCAGAGGGCACAGAGGGGGCACGAGGGGGCAGAGGGCAGGAGAGAGCAGAGGGCAGAGGGCACGAGGGCACAGAGGGCATGAGGGCAGAGGGCAGAGGGCAGAGGGCAGAGGGCGAGGGCAGGGGCACGCAGAGGGCAGAGGGCAGAGGGGGGACACGAGGGCAGAGGGCAGAGGGCACGGGGACATGAGGGCAGAGGGCACGAGGGGACACGAGGGCAGAGGGCACGAGGGACACGAGGGCAGAGGGCACGAGGGCAGAGGGCAGAGGGCACGAGGGCAGAGGGTACGAGGGCAGAGGGCAGAGGGCAGAGGGCAGAGGGCAGAGGGCAGAGGGCAGAGGGCAGAGGGCAGAGGGCACGAGAGCACTAGAGGCAGAGGGCAGAGGGCAGAGGGCATGCAGAGGGCAGAGGGCAGAGGGCACGAGAGCAGAGGGCACAGAGGGACAGGGGCAGAGGGCAGAGGGCACGAGGGCAGAGGGCACGGGGGCACGAGGGCAGAGGGCACGAGGGCAGAGAGGGTTCGAGGGCACGAGGGCATGGCAGAGGCACAAGGGCAGGGCAGAGGGCAGAGGGCAGAGGGCACGGGGCACACAGAGGGTGCAGAGGGCACGCACGGGGGCACAAGGGCAGAGGGCATGAGGGCAGGAGGGCACGAGGGCAGAGGGGAAAGAGGAGAGGATATTTTCATAACTCTAACCTACAATCCGCAATGTCCTGAAATAGCTATTGCTTCACTCCCACATGTAAAACCGACTGATCGTTCTGACATTGTTACTTGTGTTTTCGCATTGGAACTGAAGAACTGAAGATGTATACGTTAAATAAAAAGTATTTAGCATGAAGAAAACCATTCAGAGGGGTAGGCCTATGTTTCATTATTATGGAAGCAAATAACTTCCAAAATGTCTGGTATTCTTTGGAAATAAATTTGAAAAAATTTAATTTGAACTTCTAATGAACTTAGTTAGCAGCATTTGCTGCACAAGCCACTAGTGTTATAATATCCTATAGCACACTTCCTCAATTTAATGGTTAGTATTCTATAATAAATAAATTGGAAGCAATACAAAGAAGGAATTGTGAAATTCGTTACATAAGGACGCCTGTATTCTGTAGGTGAATGTCAAGGGTGGAGCTAGTGACGCAGCCATGAGCGTAGCTCAGTCAGTGGACGTGTTTGTCTTCTGATCTGAATCTGCGCTCGGGCGTGGGTTCGATATCCCATTGGGGTGATTACTTGCTTGCTATTTTCAGAGGTTTTTCCCAACTCGAAAGCGAAAATCGCAGTGTTAGTAGCTCAGTTGGCAGAATACTGGCTCACGATGACTGCAAACACGGGTTCGAATCCCGAAAATGGCGGAATTGTATTAGCGGTGAACAAAACCAAGATTCCTGAGGATTTATCTTTCGTTTGTCCGTTTTTATGCGTCATTCTACCGTCATTTCAATATTTGGCAACATATTATTACTTTTATTATTATTATTATTATTATTATTATTATTATTATTATTATTACTATTCATACTAATGTGCTTAACCTCTCATTGAGGTTCTGGCTGATATGTACATACTTCTACTCCGAATTATCTGTTATCGCGCTTTCAATTTCTTACAACTCTTCGAAACCGACATCAAGCACTTCTTTCTATCCCTCACCATAGAACGTCTTTATACTCATCCTCCTATACTGTAGAAATACCTCGCCTCTGGAACTTGTTACCTAATGACGTCAGGGACTACCGGACTTTATCACAATTCATAATTAAATTGGAAAATTTTGTCTTAGTTAATGTTTTTAGGTATTGCTAGAAGTATTGATTTGTGTTTTCTTTTCTTTTTCTTTTTTAATCTAGATTAAAATTCCAAGTTGCTTGTTTATGTTAGTTAATTAGTTAGGATACAATTAGTTATGATACTTAAGTTTGTGTGACTGCAACCTGTGTATATTTTGTGTGGCTTTACTTTGTTTATAGTGTTTTTTCTTTCTCTCTCTCTTTATTTCTTGTGTAGCTTTATTTTGTATATAGTGTATTTTTTCTGTTTATTTCTATTATTGTATTTGTATTCCTGGTGTTGTGGAAGAGAAGGCCTGATAGTCTTAACTACACCAGAATAAATAAATAAATAAATAAATAAATAAATAAATAAACAAATAAATAAATAAATAAATAAATAAATAAATAAATAAATAAATAAATAAATAAATACATCTATTATCAGGCAGTACATCTCGCTTGACGATATGTGTCAGAGGAAGAACAATTGTTTGTATGCATCTGAAGTCTGACTAGTGTAATATGTAGCTAGTCGGCGATGTATGCAATGGAAGGGGAAAGAAACTGGCCACCCTACCCCATTATCTCCTGCCTAGTTGCCTCATAAGTGGTGCCGTGTTGGTATCACTTGTGAGGTTCAGACCTGTTTTTGGACAGTTGACTGAATAACAAACAGGAACTAATATGCTAACGATTAGCGATTAGGAAATAATTACAACTAGTGTATGCAAGAATATTATATTAGCCTAATAATAATAATAATAATAATAATAATAATAATAATAATAATAATTAGGGCTAAGATTTTGATGAAAGTGCATCTTTTTTCTAGTAAGCCAGAAACATAGCTGCTTTAGTATTTATATTATGTTATGAGATAAAGTGAATGTTTTAAGACATATTTGTTAGGGCATTTTTTGCATTTTTTGCCTGTTTCAACTCATAACAGCATCTTTTTTTATTCGGTAATTTTTTAGGCATTTTAATTTAATTTTGGCCATAAATCCCCATTATTAATGTAAAATAATTTTTATATCCTTCGATATTTTCTCTACACATTTTGTCCATTATTACCCATTATTTTGTATAATATTTTAATTGTTTTTGTATACAAATATTGCCATTTTAACGTAGTACACCCCATGTAATGGATCAGTCCAACCACCCCTTCAATATAGACTCCTCTACACCTGCTAGTTCCGGATAAGAGTGGCCTTGTGATGGTAAAATAATTAATTAAAGTGTACAACTTAGAAATATAATGTAAAATTAAATAAACTTAAAATGTTGGTATACTAGAATTTAATTTAATTACTAGTCTAAATATTAAGTAGTACAAAACCTCTTTTCCTACTAAGATAATTATGTAAGATCAATTTTTAGGGCATTTTAATGGCATTTTTGAAAGATTTTTATGTCAGAAATGCATTGTTTTAGACATTATATCATGATTTATAGATCATCAAAATCCTAGCCCTAATAATAATAATAATAATAATAATAATAATAATAATAATAATAATAATAATAATGTGGTGCTCGGGCCAACGTGCACTGTACGGAGAGTAGCAACCATAAGCTGTAGACAACAGGTTTAACAGATGACTGTCGCCGTCCCCCCTCCAGCCGCTCAACCGTGTGTAAATGATATGGGAAAAAGACTACGTATCACCGATTGTTGTTCCCAGTGCTGGATTACTGGGATGCAACGGTGCTGCCGTCTGCGGCAAAGCGAGGAACTAGTCCCATCCGTATGTGCTGGAAATTTAAGTTAAACTTTTCCGACCATAACGACACATATTGTAAGGGGGCGATACCTTGCCTATCGTCTTTTAAATTGTGTGCAGATTGCTTTTTTGGTACTCGTAGCAAGTTTGCATCGGTTAATCGATATTACATGGCCAATTTATAGAAATGAGATCGTCATAATTATTGAAGTCCATTATATAAAAAGCAACAGATGCAAATCTTTATTTTTCTGTCGATCTGTGTAGAATTACGAGTGGGTGAGAACTACAAAGAGAAAAAAAAGACAAGAAAAAGGGGAATACAATGAGAACAAGGGGAATAAGGGATAGAAGGAGAACAAGGGAAATACAAAACAACAAATGAAATAAAGAAATAAAGGGGGACAAGAGAAATTCATATAGCAGGGGAATACGAGGAGAACAAATGGAACACAAAGAGAAAAAAAAGAAAAAGAGGACAATGAGTTAAATTAGGATATACTGTGAAAAGGGAGAATACAGGGAGAACAAGGGCAATAAAAAGAGAACGATGGGAATACAATGAGAACGTTGACGTCTCGTGCAGCTATGCATTCGGTCGCGTTACAGTCCAAGTTCAACATCGGAATGAAGATACGAACTTCCTAGCTGCCATTACAATAGAAACGAAATATTTTCTTGAAAACAAATATGGGTTTAATATTATGTGTCACATACGAGATACACTATTAGATTCACAAAGTAGTTGTTCACCTGATGATAGTAAGAAATCCTGTATCATATATTAAGGAATTACTTGTCAATAAGTTTATTACACACAATATACTTAACTTTATTTCAATTGGTAATTATGTATGGAATTATAGGATAGGGTAGCTCATTTAAATCCAATTTAATCCACTTTATTTATTACAGAAGAAAATAATTAAAATATGTCTTCATAAACCTATTGATTTTCCATCTCAAAAATTATTTTTAGACTTTAATGTTCTTAAAATCAGACAAATTTATTATATTGTATTAATAAAATTCGTACATAAAAATCGAAATAATTTTGAATTGTATTCTCATAGTTATGAAACAAAAGGTATGAATTCTTGAAGATTATTTGAACCAAAATGCAACTCTGCTACAGTATTTAATCATAGTAATAATATAGGCCCAAGAATATATAACAAATTTATGTTTAAATATCCTAATCTTGTCAATTCTAATAGTTCTAGTATTAAATTTAAAAAGTTATGTATGGATTTTATAAAAATTAAAAAACTGTAAATTTAAATTTATATATTCTTATTGTGTAGTAGACATAAGACAAACTGTGTTGTATACTTACATTAATTTCAATTCAGGAATCCGCCCCTGAGCACGAGTTCTACTCTTTCAGGAGCGAGCTAAAGTTTTTCTGTACGTATTATATATTATGTTACAATTATTAGCAAAATAAATAAATAAATTTCAACTGCTTGTACCTCACATAATACAGCAAATAATAATAATAATAATAATAATAATAATAATAATAATAATAATAATAATAATAATAATAATAATAATAATAATACACGGCATCAGCTAAGACGCGTCCGATCAGGTTGCGGATCGAAGAGACGGGTTCGATCCCAGATATGGAGGGTAGCTGTTGAATATATTGAATAAGCAGTCGTAAGGTGAAGCCGATGAGGGATGGTCCTCCAGTTTGGGGTTCGCCAGATATCATCCAAAAACAGCTTGTTCGAACCTTCAAATAATCTAGGAATGGGACTGATTCGTTAAATAACCAACAACAAAGGAATAATAAAATAATTTTGAGGTAATAATAATTGTTAATAATAATTGTGAAACTTGGACTCTCACTTTGAGACGATTAGCGAACTACAAAAGGATGTTTGACGTCACAAACCCCAAAGGAAAATATTTGGGGCTGAAGAGGGATGGTTACAGGAGAATGGAGAAAGTTCCACAACACAGTCTGTTTGCATTTATTCTTCACCTGATATAAAATTAGGAACATTAAATCCAGACTTCTGAGATGGGCAGGGCATGTAGCCATATGGGCGAATCCAGCAAAATGCAAAACAATATAGACTGTTAGTTGGGATGTTCGGAGGGAAGAAGATCTTTAGGGAGGCGGAGACGTAGATGGGAGGATAATATTAAAATGGATTTGAGGGAGGTGGAATATGATGATAGAGAATGGTTTAATCTTGACAGGATTGGGACCAATGGCGGGCTAAATGTGAGGGCGGCAATGAACCTCCGGGTTCCTTAAAAGCCAGTAAGTAAGTTTAATAACAATCTTCTAATAATAATAATAATAATAATAATAATAATAATAATAATATGCATTGTTCTGTGAGACGAAGCGAACTACAAAACATCTTACAGACGTCACAAACCCCAAACGGAGTGCCCTGGAGTTGAACTGAGAGGCTCCGTGGTGAGAAGTGAGTCCGCACGTCTGTTTGATTTATGACGTGTCAAAACAAAATTTACGACGACCCCCCGCAAAGCAAGGTGGCGCTTGAGCGCTTGTTCCTCTGAACCTCCAGGAAATAACGCAAAACAAGGCGAACAGTATGGAAATGTTCCTTGGTACCAGATTTAATCTTATGTGCGGGTCGAACATCACACAAAGATGGTGTGGGGGTGGTGGAGGGGGTTGGAAGTGCGATAAAAAAGCGTATGAGCATTGTGGGGTGGAACATACGTAACACGGGGCTCGACCTCGCCGGAATTCGCAGCGAAACGCTCGAGGATTTCGACAATCTTCTTCGGTATGATCGCGCCGCGATTTAGTACGTTCTGCTTCTGAAGAGAAGGTGCAAAATCAACATGTTTCAACGTCAGTATATCTCCTTCCTGTCTCATTCATTCATTCATTCATTGACAGTCACTTATTTTCTTAATCGGTAATTGTTCACATTTCCTAACTTACTCAGTCATTTACATTCCATCGCTCAGTCACTCATACACTCTTAAATTAGTCATTCATTCACATTTTGTAAAGTAGTAACTCGTTCAAATTTGGTAGCTTTCGGATTTTCCAGGAATAAGGCAATTAAAAATTTTTCTAAAAGAATTCAATAGATATATTTATTACTTACTTACTTGCTTACTTATGGCTTTTAAAGAACCCGGAGGTTCATTGCCGCCCTCACATAAGCCTCCCATCGGTCCTGAGCAAGATTAATCCAATCTCTATCATCATATCCTACCTCTCTCAAATCCATTTCTATATTATCCTCCCATCTACGTCTCGACCTCCCAACTAACATTCTATATGCATTTCTCGATTGCCCATACGTGCTACATGCCCTGCCCATCTCAAACGTCTGGATTTAATGTTCCTAATTATGTCAGGTGAAGAATAAAATGCGTGCAGTTCTGTGTTGTGTAACTTTCTCCATTCTCCTGTAACTTCATCCCTCTTAGCCCCAAATATTTTCCTAAGTACCTTATTCTCAAACCCTTTAATATCCGTTCCTCTCTCAAAGTGGGAGTTCTATGTTCACAACCATACAGAACAACCGGTAATATAACTGTTTTATAAATACTAACTTTGAGAATTTTTGACAGCAGACTGGATGACAAAAGCTTCTCAACCGAATAATAACGTAGGCATTTCCCATATTTATTCTGTGTTTAATTTCCTCCCGAGTATCATTTATATTTGTTACTGTTGCTCCAAGATATTTGAATTTTTCCACCTCTTCAAAGGATAAATCTCCAATGTTTATACTTCCATTTCGTATAATATTCTCGTCACGAGACATAATCATATACTTTGTCTTTTCGGTATTTACTTCCAAACCTATCTCTTTACTTGCTTCAAGTAAAATTTCCGTGTTTTACCTAATCGTTTGTGGATTTTCTCCTAACATATTCACGTCGTCTGCATAGACAAGCAGCTGATGTAACCCTTCAATTCCAAGCCTCTCTGTTATCCTGTACTTTCCTAATGGCATATTCTAGAGCAAAGTTAAAAAGTAAAGGTGATAGTGCATCTCCTTGTTTTAGTCCACAGTGAAGTGGAAACACATCTGAAAAAACTGGCCTATACGGACTCTGCTGTACGTTTCACTGAGATACATTGTAATTAATCGAACTAGTTTCTTGGGAATACCAAATTCAATAAGAATATCATATAAAACTTCTCTCTTAACCGAGTCAAATGCATTTTTGAAATCTATGAATAACTGTTGTACTGTACCCTTATACTCCCATTTTTTCTCCATTATCTGTCGAATACAAAATATCTTATCAATAGTTGATCTATTACGCCTAAAACCACACTGATTTTTCCACACAAATTTCATCTATATATGGAGTTAATCTTCTCAAAAGAATATTGGAGAAAATTTTGTATGACGTCAAGAAAAATGATATTCCTCGAAAAGTTACTACAGTTAGTCTTGTCCCCCTTCTTAAAGATAGGTACGATTATGGACTCCTTCCATTGTTCTGGTACAATTTCCTTTTCCCAAATAGCAAGTACAAGCTTATAGATTCCGTTAGATAATGCGTTTACACACTCTTGTATTAATTCTGCTGGAATTTGGTCGATACCTGGAGACTTAAATTTTTCATATTTTCTATCGCAATTTCGACTTCAGAAAATGTGGTTCGGGTATAAATGGCAAACTGAATATAAATATATTTATTATTGTATGTATGTATTTATTCACACTGCAGTGGGTATATACCCGTTGGGAGTGATAACTAATTACACTCAATAATGACAATAATAAACTTATTAATTAAAAATACAATTAATAATAATACTAATAATTAATGCTAACAATAATCAATAATAATAATAATAATAATAATAATAATAATGACAAAAACAACAACAACAACAACAACAACAATAGGAATATATTAAATTAAATGAAACGATCACTTAAAGTAACATTTGAAATAAGTCTAATTTGTATCTTAAAACTAAGATCGAACTAAAACCCACGAATATGATATGTTCATATCTGCACAAGTACCTTTCAACATTACACTCATTTCGCTGTCAACTCACTCACTGCACTGGAACTACGACACATTTCACTGATTCTATCCTGATTTCACTAACACTTCAAAAACTTTTCACTGTTCAAATACTTTGCACTGCCACTATGAACTATAAAGCTTCACTGACAGGAACAAGTTTCACTTACACAGCACACTTCACTGACACAACACACTTTCTTCACTGATACAACACTTCCATAACAAAATATCATTTACACCCTTTAAATACTGTGTATTACCGTCTATTAGTAAGGTCCTTAAGCCTATTTTTAAATATATTTTTGGTTGTTGGTAAAGCCTTTAGTAAGTATGCAGGTAAAGCATTCCAGTCCCTGATAGTATTATTATTATTATTATTATTATTATTATTATTATTATTATTATTATTATTATTATTATTATTATTATCATTATCATTATCCGGTCTGCAGATGCATTAAATATGCTAATTTGCATGGATTCAACTTGGATCCATTTAATGTGTAGTATATCTTTGAGTTTTTAACTCACTGATCTAATTTTATAATTATTTGTCCATTTTATTTCTTGCATTTGGTCAATTGATTAATGTAGACTATTCCATTATTTCAATTATCTCATTGTACTAAATTTATAATTTTATAATTATTATTTGATCAATGATTGATGTAGACTATTATATTGTTTGTATTTCATCTCATTGCCATTTTCTATAATTCATTCTCATCATCATTTGTTGTTTTTGTTGTATCTTGTGCTGAACTGTAATTGGCCTTGTGCTGTTGTTTTCATTAATATTATAAATAAATAAATAAATAAATAAATAAATAAATTATTATTATTATTACTCATTTCCTGCATAATTTTGTATTTGTCATTTTCTAACTTCCTTATTCATAAAAACTTGCATCGTTATCCTCGATTCAGTGCTTACTTCCTACTTCATTTAAGTACCTCTTCTTCTATTCTCTACATATTTCTCATTTTCTTTCTTTTGTTCATATTTCTCTTATTTCATTATTGTTACCCTCCTTTCATTTGAATTTACCGTTTATCTCATTCTCCTTCATTTCCTCCTTTCTTTAGAAGCCTCATTTATTCCACTGTTCTCCTTCATCCCTTTTCCACATTACTTACTCCCTTCACCTTTGCTTTTCGTTTTGCTAGTCTTCTATATATTTTCATAAGCTTCAGATTTTCTCTCCTTCTCATTTTATACCCTACTCCTTCATTTTATTTTTTATGTACCCACTACGTTCTTTTCTTTGTTTCCCACCCGGTTCTCCTTGTCTCTATGAATAACTGCCTCCTCCACTTCCTCAGCGCTTCCTCATGATTTATTCCTTCCCGCCCGACAGCTTCTTCTTGTCGCCAGCGCCACTTGTCTCTCGACACTGCGAGGTGATTATGCATCCTTGTACAACTGCACGAGAATGGAGTCAAACCACGGATCTCTCGAAAAAAATAACATTTGTGCAAACACCTTATTACAATAGTGTACTTGTAGACGATATCGCGATAATATCGCTTCTCTGCTCCTACTTAATTTATTCTTTCTAACTTTTTATCTTTAATTTACATTATCTTTCTTCCGTTAGCATTTGTATTCGTTAAGGTAACTTCTTAATTGTTTATCTTTTGTTTCGTCTTTTTCCAGTTATTTATTTGCATTTCTTATTTTTAATTTCTGATTAACTAATTATTCATTTTATGTAATCCTTGTTTCTCCATTAATTAAATTAATACTTAATATTAATATTATCCCCTACTCATATTATATCTCTTATTAATTTTTCTGCTCTACCCTTGTCTCATTTCACTTCGGTTTGATATTTTTATAATGTTCAAATTTTTCAGTTTTTCTTACAATTGCTGTGCATGTTGCATGTAGCTCGATTATTGGTTTCGGATAAATTCTGAATTCTGAAACATTTCATTTTTTTATTTTTAAAGTTCAAAATAATTCTACACTTAAAGAAATATCACTGAAATGAGGGAAAATTCTGAAAAAATTCTGCAGGTTAAAGTCAGGACACAAGTGCCGGTGTATTATATTGTGACAGCGACGTGAGATTCGAACTCACGACCAGCGTCCCGCAAGAGAGCAGATCGCGCGGGCTCCACGGAGCACTGAGAGACGGCGCGCGGCGGAGAGAAGAGAGGGGAAAGGGGCTACGCGGCGAGGGAGATTGCGCGCGCATCTGGTGCTGGCAGACAGCAGATGGCTCTGGATTGTTCTGGAGTGCTATCTCTGGACACGCGTCGAACTTTCGAGGCTACATCGCTGTGGTTATAAAAGAAGAAACGCGAGGGAACTCGGACAGTGTGTGTGATTCATGATTAGTTCAGTGAGTAAGCCAGTGAACAGAGCAAGCAAGCCAGTCTTGTGTACCGGAGTTCGACTTGAGTGTGCGTCCGCAACTGTGTGAGCATTAGAAGGCCTGAGTTCGAGTGCAGTGGACCGCAGTTGGAGGGGCCTGAGTTCGAGTACAGTGGACTGTCTCTGAAGGTCTGTGGTTCGAGATACTGTGAACTCGAGTGACTGAGCTAGAAGAACTGTAAACTGAGAAGTGACAGTTCTGAATTGTAAATAGTGCTTTGTAAATATTAGTTAAGATTAACAGTTCATTGTTGTTCGTAATAGTCCAAGTAAATTGTCATTGTCGTCAGTGGAGTGCAATAACGAACGCTGTGTTGCTGTGTGGAGAGCAAATCCTATTGTTGGGATAATAAAACTACATTGTTGAGTTGAAATAAATTTACAATATTATATTTCGGGTATCTACATGTAATTGTTGTTTTGTTTTTAAAGTTCAATATAATTCTACACTTAAAGAAAAATCACTGATAAGGAGAAAAAATTCTACAGGTTACAATCAGAGTACAAATACAGGTATATTATACTATACTTCGGATCTCTGCATAATCTTACATCATAATCACGTATGAAGTATGGTTTACTACATTCTCAGGATCAGAAGGTTAACAATTTCTAGGTATCCCGATTCCAAAATTATTATTGCTCTTGTTACATGTTTCAAATACCTATAATTTCTTAGCAAATCCTCAAAGAAGTGGTCCGATATAAGATATTTCGCCGATCTAATCGAAAAACTATCTTCAATATTGAGTGCGTTTATTACGTCCACGATAGTATGATAGTGGCCTATCTCTTAATCACGTTCCCTAAAGAACTGTCGCCGATCTTAGAGGTAAAGGTAGGCCAGATTCCATTTCCCGAAGTATTGACAACCTAGGTGGTGCTGTAAAAATCTTTGTGCGAGATCGTGCGTATTTGCATGGTTTCCGCACAAAACCAATCCGCGGAAAGTCTAAAATTCCACATTCAGTATTCCCAACCTAACACACATAACAATTTCCCTCTTCTTACCGCTTAAGCGTCATATTCATTTTACTGCTTTAGGCTTTTAACATATTATTTTTAAAGACGTTTAACATAGTAATAATTATAAATTGGAAACTTACCACTGCAATTTCACCTAAATTCCACTGTTAATTATTGTTTTTAAATATTTGCAAAAATTAAGTAAACTCTACAACTCCACTAAAATTACTGCATTCGTGATGCAAGTAACATTAAGGAAGCCGTGAAAAAATCAACAAGATTCCAGATGCAGATGTTATTACTGCAATATGTTAAAATATTAAAATGAAAAATAAATCATTACATAACCTTACTGTTTGTTTTAAGTTCGCATTTATAGACTGGGGAAAGAAAAAGACAGACGTATATCACGGCCTGCTGGAGTATAGTAAACACAGAAAACATTTTAAAGCAACAATGTTGAAGATAGATATTTTTGTTTTCCAAATTTGCCGTCATTGAACAGAAACCAAGATGGAGATTTCATTGCAACTAATTAGAAATTCGTCTTTCAGGTACGTAATAAACGATCTTCGCACAAAACAATGTACGATACACGAGCGGTATGTTTTCTTTGAATTCTCGGAAATTAAAAAAGTTGAACTACGTTTCGCTTTTTCAAACTTTTTCTCGAACATGAAAACTTCAACATACCGCTCTTGTAACGCATATTACTATTTTGACATCGGATGGGAAGTAACTAATACAATCGCCTGTTACTGAATAGCTTCTGTACGCTTAGAACCAGTTTCAGATATCATTGACGAAAACAGAAATAATCGTTTTTGAAGGAAAGGACTCAGTGAGATAAAAATTTTATTGTACCTGACGATACAATGTTAAAGTAGACATTACATTATTTTTAACTATTTGGGTTGTACAGTTTCTTATAATTATGCTAATGATATTCAAATGAAATTAGCAAGATACCAGATGATGTTTGGCACGATTAGAAGATTACTGGACAAACATATTGGAAAGAAATTCAGCTAAAAATTATAGTACTGGATGGCGATACTTTGTATTTGCATGATAATGAATCCTGGGAATGAAATGTAACAGGGAAAACAGTAAGCATTCTTCAGGAATGAATATTTTAAGTGGAATAAAAGGATACACGCGACTGGACCAGATTAGAAATGAAAATATAACGAAAAGACTGGAACTAGAACCTGGCAACGAGCAGGTAATGAAATCATCATCATCGTCAGTCCAAGGATTAGGCAATTGCCCGTTCCGACTTCATAATTCATCAGCCCAAGGTTTTCTAGGTCTCCCGACGTTCACGCCTTCCTCTTACTTGATAATTTCTTGCTAACAATGGATATCTCTCCTTACTCATTCCATTCATGTGTTCAATCCACTTTTGTCTATAATTCTTGACTTTATCCCTTAAAAGCTGTACTTTTAATTCTTTTCTTATATCCTCATTTCTAATTCTATCAAGTTTTGTACATCCTTTAACTTGTCTGAGGAACCTCATCTCCGCCGTTTGTGTTCTATCTTTTTGTTTTTTCGTTGGAGCCCAAGTTTCACATCCATACAACATTGTGGGAATTGCCATAACTTTATACATTTTTATTTTTGTTTCTTTTCTAACTTTATTTTTTAACGTTCTCTGTATTGTTCCACATACCGTCTGAAATTTATTTATTTTAGAATCAATATCTCTTTCCATATTGTAACTAATATTTGAACCTAGACACATGTTCTATACTTTGATTTTCTAAAATAATTTTGGATCTCACTGGATATTTTCCACTAAATGACATTGTCTTTGTTTTTTTACAATATCTTTAGACCATATAAGGTGGGTGCTCCTGTTATGGCCATGTTCCTGATATGGCCACCCCCTATTGTGAGTTAGTTAACCAAAAACTCCGCTAAATTGCAGCAGCATCCAGTGAAAGGGCATCCTGGTATGTCACTTGATCGTTTTCCATCCAGTCAGGTTGAGCAATATGGCGTCAGTTGCCTGTTTTGCGGTTTTCATGTGACCTCTTCTTATTTTTCTCTGGTAAGTCTCCTTTGTTTTATGCCTGTTTTTCAAAGACTTGTTTCATGAAAACCACAGTACTCCATTTAGTTTTTAATGTTCTGTTGATTGGTGTTGTCGTTGATGGCGTATCTTTTACGAGTTCTTCATAATCAAACGATTTTCGTGAAAGCTTACCTGCTCCTGATATGGCCATATCTAGTTCATTTCACTTTTATTTTTTCACCTGACAAATTTACATGCCTTATAGCTGGGATTACGCAAAAATTTTGTATTTTAAGAAAAAAACTTAATTTTTTATGGAAAAACCTGTTTTGACTACACTTTTGTATTATAAAAAAGATTATTGTCATTTTTATTCATTTTACGCCAAAATTATTTAATTTTAACACAACTGCGCTATCAAACTGAAAACAATCACGATTTGTAGAACATGGAACAAGGGTGGCCATATCATGTGCACATGTTCCTGATATGGCCACTAGGTAGACTTTTGGAATTTGGGACTTTTTGGACAATTAAAGCTATTTTTATGGGGAAAGGAAATTGTTTTAAGAAAGTCCATTAGACTGAGAACGAGTAAGAAAAAAGTGGTTTACATTCTTTTTTCAAAATGGCGGCTAGAAAAATTCTCAAACCTTAGCATGGTCATATCAGGGACACCTACCTTAATTAAAATATTTTATTTAATTCATGTAAAGATTTCTGTAACATCTTCATTTTCTGTATTATGATTAAATCATCTGCAAACAAAAGATTATTTATACTTTATATCCTACTTATTTATTATCTACTTTTCATTTATTCCTGGATTCACTAAAACTTTCCATTTATTTAAAATGTCGTCTATATAATAAAGTGGGCGGTAAACTGCAGCTTTGTCGTAACCCAGTGTCTGTTTCAATTGTATCTCTTCTTCTGAATCCGGTGTCTATAATTATGTGTATCTTCATATAATTTATTTATTGTTTCAACAAGGCACAGTGGGTATTCTTTAATTAGTAATATTTCCCATAAATTTTGTCTGTTAACTCGATCGAAAGCCTTATCCAAATCTATAAATCCTATATGAGTTTCTAAGTTATAATGAAATATAAAACTAATTGGAGTGAACATCTGAAAACAATGACCAGTGATGGCCTTCAGTATGGCAACATCGGCCAGTGTAGAAGAATTTCGGGAAGGCTGAGAAAACGGTGGGATACTGAGTCAAAGACCTAACCAAACTAAATCACACGATGAAAGAGTAATGGAACGGAGAAAAATTCTCTCCGGCGCCGGGATTTGAACCCGGGTTTTCAGCTCTACGTGCTGATGCTTTATCCACTAAGCCACACCGGATACCCACCCCGGCGCCGAACACAATCGTCTCAGATTAAGTTCCAACTCTTGGGTTCCCTCTAGTGGCCGCCCTCTGCACTGCGTCATAGATGTCTATGAACGTAGGACTGAAGTCCACACATGTGCTGAGGTGCACTCGTTATGAGTGACTAGTTGGCCGGGATCCGACGGAATAAGCGCCGTCTTGAATCACGAAGTGATTTACGCATATCATATATATTATTTTAATGTACCGAAGTACATATGATATTTCCATGCAGATATTCTGCGTCATCATACGATGAAAGAGTAATGGAACAGAGAAAAATTCTCTCCGGCGCCGGCCACCTATAATAATTAGCGTTAATTGTAAATAATATTCAAATAAATTCAATTTGTCATCTCGTTTTTCAATTCTAAATCAATTTCCAGGTTATATGAAAATTAATGTTCATGTTATTCTCTAGATTATATCAAGGTCAATGACATTATTGTTCCTCGGAAAAATTAATACTTTCGCGTCTGCGCACATCTCACAATTTAGGTCAGTTCCGCTCATCACTTACATAACCATAACATGAATATTTATGAATAATTTCAAGTTAGAAATATGGTCGAGCATAAAAAGTCGTATGAAACTTGCTATAATGGTAATTAAGACGCGAGTATGAAAATTATGAAACGAGCTTGCGCTCGTTTCATAAACAAACATACTCGCGTCTTAATTACCACCAATGTAGGCTCGTTGCATAATGTACTATTAACTGACGATACAATTTTAAAGTAGACGTCACATTTTAACTATTTGGGCTGTACAGTTTCTTATAATTATGCTAATGATATCCAAATGAAATTAGCAAGATACTAGCTAATGTTTGGGACAATTAGAAGACTACTGGACAAACATACTGGAATAGCATTTCAGCTAAAATTATATCAATGGATGGCGATACCTTCTATTTGTATGGTAATGAATGCTGGGTAATGAAATGTAACAGCGAAAATAGTATGCAGTCTTCAGAAATGAAAATTTTAAGTGCAAGAAAATGATACATGCGACTGGACCACATTAGAAATGAAGATATAGTGAAAAAAAAACTAGAACTAGAACCTGGCAACTAGCAATATAACTAATTGGAGTGAACATCTGAAAACAATGACCAGTGATGGCCTTCAGCATGGCAACATCGGCCAGTGTACAATAATTTCGGGAAGGCCGAGAAAACGGTGGGATATTGAGCCGAAACCTAACCAAACTAAATCACGATAATTCTAGAAATATTCCATGTAATCGAACTGGGTCCGATCTTCATAAAAAGCCGTAACTAGTAGTAACGATCTTGTGTGCTGCATATCTACGTAACTTGAGAGTCTCTGTACAGTTTCTCGGTCGGCACTTGTTTCGAGGGCACTAGCGCACCTGGCGGCCCGTTATGGCACTAAAGCGCACAAGCTGCCTTATTAATGAGGTAATATAAAAAGAACATTAACGGAGGTTCCTCGCCTCAGCAATTTGCATGCATTTTTTAGCTAATAACTCCCAGGAGCGGATCACATTCCTACAGTGCAGGGAACGAGGCTTTGTGCTAACAGACGGGAAAATACAAGCCACGAAATTAACATTTTAAAATATTATATATCCAGTTACCATATCATATAAATTTAATGTTGATTTAAAAGCGAAACAGTTAATGTATTTCCGGATTTCTGATATACGAGTAACTCTAGGCTTGTAGATTTGCACACGATGTTGGACGTGTTGCAGACGCAGAATCTTCCACTATTTTGCATCTAAATATCAGGTCCGTTATCAAAGAAGAAAATGACAGGAGAAGTTACAGTATCTAAATTTGAACTGGTAATGAAAATTACGGGAAAACGGCTGAACGGATTTTAATAAATGACCCCTCATTTTGAAGCTTGGAACCCAAAGTTTTTCAGAAAAATAGCGGTTTTCAGTGAAATGTTAATTGTCCTACATCATTTTCCTATTTTCCAAAATCCATCTGTCGTCAGTTTTGAGAAATAATGGTTTTGCAGAATAAAACAAAACACAAACACACTACAATAAACAATAGGGTATTACACGAAGGCCATGACCTGCAGGATTGCTTATAGTTCAAATTCAATTGGTTATCAAAATCTTCAAGACTTACTAAAAATAATTTACAGGTGTGTAATTTTCTAAGTACAGCTGTGTATTGGATATTAA
>JAJSOF020000035.1:4267303-4452303 GCA_025594305.2 Periplaneta americana
TTACTTGTTCATATTTTTGTGTTACTGTTGTAGATCTGAAGATGGAAAATATTGTCGAAAACGTTAATCTTTTAAATGTACCATAGTTTTCAAAACTATATTATACTTGGTCAGCATATAGACGATGAAAGAGTAATGGAACAGAGAAAAATACCGAATACCCATCCAGTTGAAGTTCCAACTCTTGGGTTCCCTCTAGTGGCCGCCCTCTGCACTACGTCATAGATGTCTATGAACGTAGGACTGAAGTCCACACATGTGCTGAGGTGCACTCGTTATGAGTGACTAGAGTTGGAACTTAAACTGAGACGATTCTGTCCGACACCGGGATGGGTATCCGGTGTGGCTTAGTGGATAAAGCATCGGCACGTAGAGCTGAAAACCCGGGTTCAAATCCCGGTGCCGGAGAGAATTTTTCTCTGTTCCATTACTCTTTCATCGTATGATGATGCAGAATATCTGCATGGAAATATCATATGTACTTCGGTACATTAAAATAATATATTAGCATATAGACGACTATTACACAAAATAATAATAAATATCATCAGAAGCAAAATAAAAAAATGAAAAACAAAAACAAAACCCATAATAAAATTCAACACAAGAGAAAAAAACAAAGTAAAAGAAATTGCAAAGGTTGAAACAAAATAGAGAACAAAATAAAAACAAATAAAAAAGGAATATAAAACGCAAAAACAATTTTGAAATCAAAATGAATATGAAAGACAAAACCAAACAAAATAAATAAAAAATACATATGAAACTAATAGGAGACTGAAGAAATAAACATCAGACAAAATGAAAGAAACAAAATCGAAACAAGAACAACTGAAAATCAATGCAAATAAGAAAGAAAGCAAAGAAAAAGCTAAAATACAAATTAATTAAAACAAATAAACGGAAGAATAAAAGCCTTTGATTGGTCACAATTTGTAAATTCGGATGTACAGATATCACAGTGGTTTTTGCGAAAACACACTTTTTCCCAAAGTGATTGTTAATGTTGCGGTGAACCTGATATTACTCGGTGCTATGAGTTTCACTATTGAATTTCCCCTCTTGACAGCAACACATTCTGCCCCCCCCCCTCTATTCCCCGTGGAACGTGAGAAGGGACTCACGTTGCTGATTGGATTCTTGTTTGCCTCTTTTCAATAATTTAGATATCAAATATCGACCGTAATTCGTTCGGTTTTAATATCAATTTCAGTCCACCAATTAATCAATAATCGTGCTGCTGATTGGTATAATTACTTTATAAATTACTGATTCTTGTCTCAAATTAATGTAATTTGATACAGCCGTTAGCCACACAAAGCAACAATTTTCATTTGATTTAAAGGTAAAAAAAAATAAACAATTTGGAAACGAAATATTTTATGGAGTTCGGGAGTAAAACATGGCAAGTGACGTTTTAATGTTTTGAAGTTATAGGTAGGTAAACAATTATAACTTACATGTAACAGTTTGTATAGTTTCCAGGAAAGTAAAATCTGTATACTTCTGACATCTATTGAGATTTTGGAAAACTAACTACTGCATTAGACGCAGAATGTAAGGTACCATATTATACGCAAAATATCTCATTTTGGCCAAAATATCAGATACCATATTTTACACCCGAGTCCCTCATTTATCAATGATTATTATTATTATTATTATTATTATTATTATTATTATTATTATTATTATTATTATTATTATTATTGTGTAGTACTTTTGAGGAATATCACTTCTGTTGACGTCGTACAAAATGTTGTCCAATATTCTTTTGAGAAGATTAACTCCACATGTAGATGAAATTATTGGGGATCATCAGTGCGGTTTTAGGCGTAATACATCAACTATTGATCAGATATTTTGTATTCGACATATAATGGAGAAATAATGGGAGTATAGGGGTACAATGCATCAGTTATGCATTGATTTAAAAAAGGCATATGACTCGGTTAAGAAAGATATTTTATATGATATTCTTATTGAATTTGGTATTCCCAAGAAACTAGTTCGATTAATTAAAATGTGTCTCAGTGAAACGTACAGCAGAGTCCGTATAGGTCAGTTTCTGTCAGATGCGTTTCAAATTCACTGCGGGCTAAAGCAAGGAGATGAACTATCACCTTTACTTTTTAACTTTGCTCTAGAGTATGCCATTAGGAAAGCCCAGGATAACAGAGAGTGTTTGGAATTGAACGGGTTAAATCAGCTTCTTGTCTATGCGGATGACGTGAATATGTTAGGAGAAAATCCACAAACAATTAGGGAAAACACGGGAACTTTACTTGAAGGAAGTAAAGGGATAGGTTTAGAAGTAAATCCCGAAAAGATATAGTATATGATTATGTCTCGTGACGAGAATATTGTACGAAATGGAAATATAAAAATTGGAAATTTATCCTTTGAAGAGGTGGAAAAATTCAAATACCTGAGAGCAACAGTAACAAATATAAATTATATTCGGGAGGAAATTAAACACAGAATAAATATGGGAAATGTGTGTTATTATTCGGTTGAGAAGCTTTTATCATCCAGTCTGCTGTAAAAAAATCTGAAAGTTAGAATTTATAAAACAGTTATATCACCGGTTGTTCTTTATGGTTGTGAAACTTGGACTCTCACTTTGAGAGAGGAATATAAGTTAAGGGTGTTTGAGAATAAGGTGCTTAGGAAAATATTTGGGGCTAAGAGGGATGAAGTTACAGGAGGATGGAGAAAGTTACACAACACAGAACTGCACGCATTGTATTCTTCTCCTGACATTATTAGGGACATTAAATCCAGACGTTAGAGATTGGCAGGGCATGTAGCACGTATGGGCGAATCCAGAAATGCATATAGAGTGTTATTTGGGAGGCCGGAGGGAAATAGACCTTTAGGGAGTCCGAGACGTAGATGGAAAGATAATATTAAAATGGATTTGAGGGAGGTGGGTTATGATGATAGGGACTGGATTAATCTTGCTCAGGATAGGGACCGATGGCGGGCTTATGTGAGGGTGGCAATGAACCTGCGGGTTCCTTGTAAGTAAGTAAGTAAGTAAGTAGTATTGAGTAAATAGTCTCAAAATTTGTGTGGCGGTCAAGGCGTCTGTGTTATTCTGTTGAAGTGTGTGACGGAAGTTTGGTGACACAAATTTCTCTAGTCTACTGCGAACTTAGACTTTATTCTCGTCAACACTGATAAGAGATGACTCGGTGAAGTTCATTCATTAGCAGTAAACGCTTCAAAATGCTACATAAATTAAGTTTTGATTGTAGTCTAAACTACATCATATTCAATAGCCATTTTATTTCGTATACAATATGCAGAATCGTTTCATTTTTAGAACAAAATAACCAATTACACTCATTTCATACAAACTTGGACCGCTCGTTCACGTTGGTATAAACACAAACACGCAACAATCGTCGCTAACGCTACAGTCCGCGCCGTCATTTGTTCTTGTAATCACGAACTCCATTATAATTCAGAATAATGGACACATTTTATAGTTTTGTTGGCGGTCATCAGCTGAATGTCTCTGCACAATGCGGCATTGTCCGGACTCTGTTTTTATTATTTATAATCAGAGCAACGCCGAGCGACCTGTATTCGTTAATTATTATGGGATTTCTATAATAAGCGACACGGACAAAAAAATTGCACAAATAAATACGTAATGACGTGACAAATAAGAATCGGGGCAAAGCATTAATAGATTTACATACATAGCGTGTTGGATAAACGGCAAGGGCAGCATTTACGTTTAATGCTATTAAATAAGAGAGAGACACGACGTTTCGGAGCAGTCGCGATGAGATTTGAGAATACAGGGTGTTAAAAAACATTTAATATTTCGAGAGAATATTTGGTAGAATTCACCAAAATAAGAAAAATAAAATATAAATGTGTGTTTTTGTGTGCCTACAGGGTGTAAAAATACATATTACAAGGCTCGGTGGTAGATAGATGGATACTTTCTGGTCACATTTTGTTAATAAACTCATGCCCAGAAAACACTTTTGTTTACGTGCCAGCCAATTGCTTTCCATACTACATTCCTTAAACAGCATTCGAAAATTCCTTCGCTATCACTCAAGAAAATTCTAGTGGAAACACTAGTAATGCTCCACTTCGATTATTGTGATTTTCTACTGACTGACCTCAATGTCAACCAGTCGCAAAGATTACAACGTGTTCATAATTCTTGTGTTCGCTTCGTCTGCGATGTCCGTCGCGCTGACCACATTACCCCATCCTTCCAAACTCTAAACTGGCTACGGCTTAACGAACGTAGAGATTTTCACTCTCTTGTTCTCCTTTTCCAAGTCCTTCACACCTCTACACCTACCTACCTTTCCTCCCGTTTCAGTTATCTGTCATCATATCATAATCTCTTCACACGCACGCAAAATAGTCGCATACTAGCCATACCAACACATAAGACATCATCGTATTCATCATCATACACAATCTCGCTCTCGCGCTTGTGGAATACCCTACCCAGTGACATCAGAGACTGTCGGAATTTAATAGCGTTCAAAAGCAAACTTATTAAGCATTTTCTTACTGCGTAAAGTAGGTTTAATTTATACTTAATCAATAAAAGAAATGCTTCTCTCTTCTTAACTTTTACAATAAACTGTCTAGCTTTTATCAATCAGTTAAACTTTTAGTACTTTGATTTTTATTGTATTTGTAAATTTAATATTAATTGTAATTATAATTGTAATTGTATTCTTAATATTGTAGTTGTAATCCCCTGGTAGAGTGGAAGAGAAGGCCTGATGGCCTTATCTCTACCAGGTTAAATAAATAAAAATAAATAAAAAATTGAGTTACTGAAATTACACCCATGTCCAAAGACTCTTTGTTTACGCGTTAGAGCCTCAGAAACGGGAGGGGGATGATTGTAGGTAAACAAACCATTAGATTCCGTGATGTGATTCCTGCATGATGGTGCTGCAGCACGCTTTGATCATGAGGTACGTGGCCGCTTGAATGACACGTTTGGCAACAGATGGATTGGACGTGGAGGCCCAATAGCCTGCCCCCTCGCTCACCTGACTTAACGCCATTGGATTTCTTTTTCTGGGGTACGTGAAAACCCTGGTGTACGAGACTCCCGAGGAGAGACTGTAAGATCTTGTAACACGAAGTCAAGTAGCAGCTGGAGTCATCCGAGATATGCTGGGAATCTTTCCAGAGTTCCACATGGCATAACCAGGCGATGCACAAAATGTATGGAAGTTGGTGGCAGCCATTTGGAGCACCTTCAGTAGTTGATTAAAATGCTCTTTACTTACAGTATTTCAATTGTTTTCTTTACTGCTTTTTCTTAGATTTTGTGATCCGTATTGCCTACGTTCTCCTTCACATTTCACAGACGCTAGCAAGTAAACAATGCGTTTCTGGAAATGGGTTTATTAACAAAATATGACCACATGGTACACATTTACCTACCGCCGAGCCTTGTAAGATATTTTTTTATACCTACTCTGTATAATTAATTAATTTAGTAGGTTATTTTAAAACGCTTTATCAACATCTTAGGTTATTTAGAGTCTCAATGAGATGAAGGTGATAATGTCGGTCAAATGAGTCCGGGGTCCAGCACCGAAAGTTATCCAGCATTTGCTCGTATTGGGTTGAGGGAAAACCCCGGAAAAACCTCAACCAGGTAACTTGCCCCGACCGGGAATCGAACCCGGGCCACCTGGTTTCACTGCCAGACGCGCTAACCGTTACTCCACACACTCTGTATATTTTCTAAGAATATTATAATGTATAAATTATTCCCTACAAAAGGTTCTACTATCAACACCCGTTATGCACCTGACAATACGCTTTTGAGCCATAAAAGTGTCGTTCAAACATTCCAGATCCCCAAAAATAAATTTCATATGAAAACCTTGACTCAACTTGTGCAAAATAAAAATACATTAATACATCATGACTAATTATAGTCCTCAAAATTAGGATTTGATAATAATAATAATAATAATAATAATAATAATAATAATAATAATAATAATAATAATAATAATAATAATGATTTATTTAACCTGGCAGAGTTAAGGCCATACGGCCTTCTCTAACACTCAACCAGGAGTAAAACTGCGTTACAAAAACACTACAAATTTACAAAGTACACTACAATTTTACACACAAACTGAATAAGATAATAATAATAAAATGTAAACAACAAGTAAGTAGAAATCAGACATAATATATAACATACAGAAAGAAAGAAAAAGCATAATAAAATGTGAACAGCAGGTCAGAATAAATGAACAAAGTATAAAAATACAAAGATAATAATAATAATATGAAAAATAAGAAATTAATAATAATAATAATAATAATAATAATAATAATAATAATAATAATAATAATAATAGTAGTAGTATAAAATAGTGCATTACAAAGCATACAATGAATACAATATTTTTATGTACACACAGTAAGGAAAATTATGATTATATATACCTCAACTTATCACATTATAGATATACCATTATCGGAAAATATGAAAACAAAAATATAAAATAAGTTAAATATCACTAGAACATAAAAAAATGTGAATACGTGGAAACATGCAATACAACACTTGTCATAATAGTAAGTTAGTTTGGCAACTCGTCATAAGATAATTTTGTAACTTGGATTTGAAATATTTCAATGTTCGGCAGCCCTTGACTTCAGGCGGCAGAGAGTTCCAGTGACGAGAGGTAGCAACAGTGAAAGATGAGGAATAGAGATGATGTGTGAAGTGGAATTTCTAGCGTGTTATCGCGTTTTGGTCGAGTATTAATATTATGATAGAGAGAAATACTGTTAAGTTTAGAAATTAAACTTATACAGTGGGGTCTCCAAGATAAATGATCATCAAATAAACCCAAAAATTTAGTAGTTTTCCATTTACGTAAGTATTGATCTTGAATAGAAATATTAATGTCCTTCAAAGTTTGTTCTAAGAATTGTGAAAGTGAATATATTCCATCTTATTACTGTTCAAGAAAAGCAGATTTTTATAAAACCATGTTTTGAGATATTTTAACAGTTCTCAAAACAGGTTATCTCTAAGTCCTGTTCATTTCCATCTTTAACAATAAGAAAAGTATCATCGGCATACATACATATAAAGTAATTTCTTAAGTACATGGGTAAATCGTTAATATATAAAATAAATAATGCAGGGCCCAAAACAGAGCCTTGAGGAACACCCACATCAATATATACATTTTTGGATCTATATTTATTAGTACAGCGAAGTACCTAAAGCCAACGCCTGGATTTTTAATAAGTCTGGACTATCTACATCTGAATGGGTAACCTGCCTTAAAATGATTGCCAATTTAGCAGCAGTTAGAGGAGTACCTGGTCGCTCTTTGGACGGATCCCGGTGCAGACATAGCTGCCCGGAGACTGAAACCCTTGCCCACGTCCAAGGTCTGTGTAACAGAGGTTTACTCCTCCGAAATGCCAGACATCATCATGTTCGATCCTTAATTGCAACTGCTTTAAGAAAAAAGTCTTGGACAGTAGAAGAGGAAGTTTTTTGCCTTGCTACTAATGGCTCCTCTAGACGCATTGACATCACAGCGTATTCCCAGACTACCAAGAAAGGATATATAATTGATCCTACCATAAGGATTGAAACGGGGAGTAGCCAGCCGGAGGATGTCAATCAAGAAAAGATCAACATTTATCTGCCAACAGTTGATTACTTCAAAGCAAAATACCAGCTTGAAGACATTGAGGTGATTGTTCTTCTTATTGGAGCTCGTGGTGTGATTCCCAAGTTCTTTGAACGCTTCAGGAAGACTTTTGAACTACCACAGACACTTACTGCTGACATCATAACTTCAGTTTTGAAACGCTCTTGCCAAATTCTGAGTCATCATATTAACTCTATTTTTTTTTCTTTTCTTCACTTTATAATTCATATATGTTTATTTTAATTTTCTTTCTACAAAATTTATGTAAACATTTAATATTGTAAAATTCATGTAGGAGAGTATACCGAGTCCTTCTGGGCTACCTCCAATGGGAGGCAATTATTATAAAAAAAATGGTATATAAGGTGGGTGCTCCTGTTATGGCCATGTTCCTGATATAGCCACCCCCCTGTTGAGAGTTAGTTAACGAAAAAATCCTCTAAATTGCAGCAGCATCCAGTGAAAGGGCATCCTGGTATGTCACTTGATCGTTTTCCATCCAGTCAGGTTGAGCAATATGGCGTCAGTTGCCTGTTTTTCGGTTTTCATGTGACCTCTTCTTATTTTTCTCTGGTAAGTCTCCTTTGTTTTATGCATGTTTTTCTAAGACTTGTTTCATGAAAACCATCGTACTCCATTCAGTTTTTAATGTTCTGTTGATTGGTGTTGTCGTTGATGGCGTATCTTTTACGAGTTGTTCATAATCAAACGATTTTCGTGAAAGCTTACCTGCTCCTGATATGGCCATATCAAAACCATGGCCATATCAAGTTCATTTCACTTTTATTTTTTCACCTGACAAATTTACATGCCTTATAGCTGGGATTACACAAAAGTTTTGTATTTTAAGAAAAAAACTTAATTTTTTATGGAAAAACCTGTTTTGACTACATTTTTGTATTATAAAAAAGATTATTAAGTGCCATTTTTATTCATTTTACACCAAAATTATTTAATTTTAACACAACTGCGCTATCAAACTGAAAACAATCACGATTTGTAGAACATGGAACAAGGGTGGCCATATCATGTGCACATGTTCCTGATATGGCCACTGGGAAGACTTTTAGAATTTGGGATTTTTTGGACAATTAAAGCTATTTTTATGGGGAAAGGAAATTGTTTTAAGAAATTCCATTAGACTGAGAAGGAGTAAGAAAAATGTGGTTTACATTTTTTTTTCAAAATGGCGGCTAGAAAAATTCTCAAACCATAACATGGCCATATCAGGGACACCTACCTTATTTATTTTATGGTCCTTCTGTAATATTTCAAAATATTGCTATCTGTTTTCAGATAACTAAATTAATTTGTGCTGAATTTAATGTATTTAATATTGAACAAATTTATAAGTATACGCTGTTAAAATTTTATCATAAAAATCGTAATAAGTTTGTATTACAGACACATAATTATGACACAAGTCGAAATATTAATTTAACATTAGTAGAACCTAAATGTCTCACATCTGCTGGTCTAAAGCATAGCATTAATTTTGGCCCTAAGTTGTACAATGCTTTAACTAAATTACACCCAGAACTTCTAACATGTAACCCACTAACATATAACAAGAAAATTAGAAACAAGTTAATGTCTTCAATTTGGTTAAATAAGTTTATAGCCTATATGTATGAATTAATCAGCCTATATTATATTTGTATTCTATAATTTTGAAATATATATAGTCCTACTTTTCACGTGCGATATTATTCTTCTCTAGTGTTAATATTATATTATATAATTCCATTGCCGCTGTAATTTAAATTTTAGTTCCTATTTTATTTTAACTTACTTATTTATTTTTATTATTATTTTTTATTTTCTATATTTCTCTTATATTAATATTGTATTATATAATTTCTGTAACTAATTTTAATTCTATTTTATATTTTATTTTATGCATGTCATTAAAGTACATCTTCTCATTAAAGTACAGGTTTTCAGCCAATGACAACTCAGCTTACAGGTGTTCAGCCAATGACAAGTCAGCTTTGTACCGTTATAAAAACGCAAGTATCGATTATTCTCGGATATACAATCGAAAGAGAATCAGCGAAAAGTCACGGAGGCTGGAAATTCAATATTGTCGTAGAAGGTTATGTTCTGTTACTATAATAATTAGCGTTAATTGTAAATAATATTCAAATAAATTCAATTTATCATCTCGTATTTCAATGTCGAATTCAATAATCAAGGTTATACCAAGTTTGACGGGATTACATCAAGGTCAATGACATTATTGTTCCTCGGAAAAAAAATCAATACTTTCGCGTCTGCGCACATCTCACAATTCACGACCTAGAACAAGGTCACTTCCGATCTTGTCAGATAGAAATAAAATGTATACATCTGAATAATTTCAAGTTAGAAATATGGTCGAGCATAAAAGTTATGAAATGCCTACAATGGTAATTAAGAAGCTCGTATGAAAATTATAAAACTCGCTTGCGCTCGTTTCATAAACATCCATACTCGCTTCTTAATTACTATCATTATAGACTCGTTGCATAATGTAACTATTATTTTATATTCTCTTATAGACCTATTAATATTATATCTGAACTGCGACCGAACACGAGCGCTGCTCATTCGGTCTCAAATTTTGTTAATATTACTATATCTCCTTTTTTATATTGATTGCATTATTTTATTTCTATTTCTCTTGTTTGTTTGTAATTATATTCTTTATTCTGTATATTTAAATAAATAAATAAATTAATTAAATGTTTTCAAGATAAAAAACAAAACATTTTAACAAGAAGAAGATTATGATTCACAAAGTCAAAAGCTCCGTTAAGATCACAAAAATTCCAAACAGGAGGCTTACCATGGTAAGCATAGGACATAGCCTCGGACTAGATGCTGTACTGTTTGGTGACTAATTCTCGTGAAGCTTTGATCAGAAAGTATGTGTGGACACACGCTCTGTTTATTTGTTTTTATTGTGGTTCAATAGCATCAAATATAAACGAATGTGGGAATGGAAAGTTATATATGTGGCGGCACCTATTAAGCGCTAAATACAGGTATTGACTGGCACAATGCGGGCATTATGTTCCATATAGCAAATTACAACAAAATGTGACATATGGCCTCTTGCATCCTCAACTCGGATCAATAGCGCAGAGAGGGGCGTGCGACCGACAAAAACCGCAGTGTCAACTGGTTATAATTATGTTTCTATGTTTTGCAGCGCTGTCCCTAATCCCTGATTTTGTCCGTGGTTCGTAGCTTCAATGCCTCCATATTAGCTGTGGTCACCAGTTTGATTCCCGTTAGAAATTATTTCATATCTCTTAACTAGTGTTTCGAAAGTAAATTTACATAATTCAATCGACTGTATTGTAGGCCTATACTACATAGGATTCACAGTTTCACCTGGGGGTTTGGAAATTTGTTCTTTATCTTTTGTGTTATGTAATATTTGAAAATTCCTTTGCAGAAGGAAAAGTTACATTTGTTCGGATCAAATTTCTGCACATTTAAAGCACAAAACTAGAAATTCTTTCAATAATTCTTTATCACAATACACTGCTCTATGAAATTGACTGAGCGTATTGGGAATTAAATCAATGGCTTTCCCAAAACACGCTATGAAATGTTTCGTATAAAACAATTTTTAATGTGGAAAAGAAAGAAAAAAAAACGAACAAAATTGTATTAAACTTTTTTTGTCTGAAATATCTCGAAAAGCATCCACCTGAAATTAATAACATTACACATCTATACATAGTATGTTTGTATGTCTGTGTATATGTATATATACAGGGTGGAGAGGTTCAAATGATCCTCACATCCACAACGAAATTGATGCTACATGACGACAATGCGGCAGCTCACAGAGCTCTCGCAACACGCCAGTTTTGCACCCGTAACAAGATGATCGTCGTTCCTCACACCCTGTATTCACCAGATTTGACTTTTTTTTTCGACAGTTATATTACCGGTTGTTCTTTATGGTTGTGAAGCTTGGACTCTCACTTTGAGAGAGGAACAGAGGTTAAGGGTGTTTGAGAATAAGGTGCTTAGGAAAATATTCGGGGTTAAGAGGGATGAAGTTACAGGAGAATGGAGAAAGTTACACAACACAGAACTGCACGCATTGTATTCTTCACCTGACATAATTAGGAACATTAAATCCAGACGTTTGAGATGGGCAGGGCATGTAGCACGTATGAGCGTATCCAGAAATGCATACACAGTTTTAGTTGGGAGGCTGTAGGGAAAAAGATCTTTGGGGAGGCCGAGACGTAGATGGGAAGATAATATTAAAATGGATTTGAGGGAGGTGGGATATGATGGTAGATACTGGTTTAATCTTGCTCAGGATAGGGACCAATGGCGGGCTTATGTGAGGGCGGCAATGAACCTCCGGGTTCCTTAAAAGCCGGTAAATAATGTTGAACATGTTTATCGATTCAGTTTGGAAGTCGATTTATATATAAACGAGGAAATCTCGAAATGTTAGCTGTCATTTATTTGCTTTTGTAAACGTTTCAAAAGCAATCGCGACTTTAAAATATGACGGTAATTTCGGTAGAACAAACCAGAAACTGTATTTCAAACAATCGGTTGCCTCAGATTGTAGTCGGGGAGTTGTAAGAGATAGTCTCTAATATTGCTGTTGGCCGCCATTGTTTTGGCCGGCAGTTGTTTTTATCTGCGGCAACGGATTTCGAGCCATTTTGTAACAATGCGTGCAATATTCCGGTATCACTCCGCCTTGTTAATTGCTTATAATGTGAAATATACAGAGAGACCGTTACTACTGATACCAACACGAACAGAAAACGGTTGAAATTTTAAAAAAAAAAAAAAAAAGTAGAGTTAATCTAATGTTATTTCCATAGCAGGCCTACATTGCAGAGGCAGTGTTGCCATTTCTAGCCATATTCAATTCGGTATGTGAACTGAAGAATTAAAAAGACTTGTAAAATGTCTGTTGCATTTTTAAAGTGGTTTTTACTGACTAAAAAACAAATAAAGTTATTGTTTTGTGGGAAGTTGTTTGTGGTGGTGTTGTTGAGGTTATTTTTCTCCGGTGTTGTGTATAATGGTAGGATAATTTCGTTTTAATGAAAGAGGGAAAAAGTAAGCAAATGTTTATTCTGTAAACAAATATGAGGAATAGACTTAATGATGACCTGAAGGGAAGCGCGTTCTATTAAAATGAAATTATAAATGTTTATTTAAAACATTTCACGGTTGCTCAGACAGACGTGAGCTACTGGTTAAGTCGGAAATGACTACAGTTTTCTCTTCTATTTTACTGTTATTTAAGAACTCTGTATCAACTACTATTAATAGCTTATTTGGCATAATGTAAACAATATATTCTATGGGTGAATGACGAAGAGTTCAAGTACTCGCCATTAGATAAAAATAAACACATTTTAAGGATGAATTTGAGAGATATTTTTATAGAAATATGGAGACATATTTATAAAATGCAACAGAATTACACATTTCTATTACTGAAAACAGTTCATTAACAGCATAAATAGTGTCTGTACAAAAAATAATGTACCATTAACTTATTAGTTCCCAAGATATATAAGTTTTTGTATGGAATAAAACGCACAATTAAAATTACTGGGAATTGCGTAAGTATATTACCTAAAAATCTAATTTGGCCGTCTCTTCAGTGTTGCCAACTAATACCAAATATCATCAAAAAGGGTAAAATAACAATGCTACGTACTGAAATAATAATAATAATAATAATAATAATAATAATAATAATAATAATACAATAGCAATAATAATAATAATATTATAGACATATTAATTTGTGCCACAGAATTTATCTGTAATGTTAACACTTAATATTTTAGGAGAAAAATTCGCTCTGGCGCCGGGGATTGAACACGGGTCCTTGGTTCTAAGTACCAAGCGCTCTGACCACTGAGCTACGCCGAATTCAATCCACAGCACCGGATCGAACCTTCCTCCTTCAATGTTTCCCTTTGTGGCCTGACTCCCAGATAGGCATATATGTTGACGTGTATCCAAGTCAACAGCCAATAATAATAATAATAATAATAATAATAATAATAATAATAATAATAATAATAATAATAATAATAATAATTTTTATTTTATTTATTTATTTATTTAGAATATTAACGTGCAAAAACAACAGCACAAGGCCATTACAGTTTTGCACGATACAAAACAAAACAAAACAACAAATGATGATGAGAATGAATGATAGAAAATGGCAATGAGATGAAATACAAACAATATAATGGTTTACATAATCAATGATCAAATAATAATAATAATAATAATAATAATAATAATAATAATAATAATAATAATAATTTTTATTTTATTTATTTATTTATTTATTTAGAATATTAACGTGCAAAAACAACAGCACAAGGCCAATTACAGTTTTGCACAATACAAAACAAAACAAAACAACAAATGATGATGAGAATGAATGATAGAAAATGGCAATGAGATGAAATACAAACAATATAATGGTCTACATAATCAATGATCAAAATAATAATAATAATAATAATAATAATAATAATAATAATAATAATTTTTATTTTATTTATTTATTTATTTAGAATATTAACGTGCAAAAACAACAGCACAAGGCCAATTACAGTTTTGCACGATACAAAACAAAACAAATCAACAAATGATGATGAGAATGAATGATAGAAAATGGCAATGAGATGAAATACAAACAATATAATGGTCTACATAATCAATGATCAAATAATAATAATAATAATAATAATAATAATAATAATAATAATTTTTATTTTATTTATTTATTTAGAATATTAACGTGCAAAAACAACAGCACAAGGCCAATTACAGTTTTGCACGATACAAAACAAAACAAAACAACAAATGATGATGAGAATGAATGATAGAAAATGGCAATGAGATGAAAAACAAACAATATAATGGTCTACATAATCAATGATCAAATAATAATAATAATAATAATAATAATAATAATAATAATAATAATTTTCATTTTATTTATTTATTTATTTAGAATATTAACGTGCAAAAACAACAGCACAAGGCCAATTACAGTTTTGCACGATACAAAACAAAACAAAACAACAAATGATGATGAGAATGAATGATAGAAAATGGCAATGAGATGAAAAACAAACAATATAATGGTCTACATAATCAATGATCAAATAATAATAATAATAATAATAATAATAATAATAATAATAATAATAATACAGTATTAACAATAACGATGTCTTACTTAGCTTATTTACCACATCTCATCTTTATGTTTCGAGGTGTTTTCTAAATGGTTCAATAATTTATGAAATAGTATATTTTGCTCCTGGATCTCTCACACATTATGTTGGTAATTAGTAGATTAGTATGATCTAATATTAAAATCTATTTTGTCCGGCAACCTGAAATGCATTGCTTTGACTGAACAGTTTACGATTCATGAGACCTAACCTATTTAATTGCTTGCATTTCATCAGTTGCCTTTACTGCAAACCGATATTGTTGCTGCCAACATAACAGTTAGAAAATAACTACCAGTTGTAGTATTTGTCAGCACCCGAAATTCGAAACGAAGTTGGTAAAAGAAAATTCAACCTGAGAGCTAGAAAATCACTATAACCCACTAGCATATGTAGTAATAGGGGAAAATGGGTTAGGTTTCACCCTTAGGCTATTAAGTAAGCTGACCCGGACTATAAACATGAATATGATATATTGATGATCTGTGAAAAGTTTCCAATAAATAACCATTTGTTTTGAATAAAGATGTAATATTTTATTGCAGTCTGCTTATCATGTATGTTCAAAATTTTGAGAAACAACACATGTGCAACGGGTTTTATATATTTTTCTTCGGAAAATAAATGTTGCATAGGGATTAAACCTACTGAAAATCTTAGACTTACTACACTTAACTGCATAATATATATTTTAACGGGTTCAAATTATTAACCTTTAAATTCGCAAAGTATCCTACAGGATACAACAGGTTAATAGGCTATATGCTATAATTTTAATAAAACAATAGGAAAAGATTGGTAGGAAAATTAAAATTTCACAATACTATAATATTGTACAACATAAAAAATATGGACATTGCCATAGTTGTTTTCTTTACGGTCCGACAAGGTTTAATAAAGTAGTGTGAGAAATAAAGCTTTGCCAATTCAAGGGTTAAGTAAGAGTAGTTTATAGTTTTTTTTATCGTTATTGAAAATTTTATTTTTATGGACATGTGGAGTTTTTCAATATTCCCATACATTAGTAAAGTTTTCTCTTCCAGCTCTGCATAAAACTCGTATACAAATGATACACGGTTTATTAGTAAGACGTTAAGTATACATACAGGGTGATTCACGAGGATTTACCGCCACTTACGGATCTTATTTCCAAAGACATTCTTCATATTAGTGTAACTCTGAAAATATTGAGATTAGGACAAATGTTTATATGACATTTTTTGCTCAGAATGTCTTTGGAAAAGAGCTCCGTAGGTGACGGAAAATCCTCGTGAATCACCCTGTGTATATATAAGATAACTGTGTATGAAGATAGAACGTGGCTCTATAAAATAAACATTATACAGGGATATCATTTTAATATGAACCTGGCTATACCTTTGGATTAACGGTTGAGAACCGAAAACATCGTTTGCTACCCCTTCCACGACTGGAGTTCGATGATACTGGCGTAAAATACAAACAAATCACTTTACTAGGTATAGAAGGGAAGAAAAGTAGTTCATTTTCGTGAATTTTATTAGGAAATATCACAATTTTGAGTTTGATAATTTTCATTAGGTTTTTGATTAATCAAAATACAGTAGAGTATCAATAATAAGTGAATTTACTCACGAATTGAGTTATCCATGCGAACGTATTCATTATGCAGAGTATATTATACTGTCTACAGCACATTAGCGTACAATACAGAGAATGAAGTTAAATTGAAAAATAATCATAATATGGATATTTAAACACATTTTTGAAAATGGTGGCCGTTCATTTCGATACAGGCTTCAGTTCCTTTGTGCATATTATAGCACTATAGACTATTGTATCTAATTCCAATTACCAGTTTCGTCCTTCATACCATTAACTCATGTTGAAATAATTCTGTACCTAGTCTATAAAAGAGTACCTTACGTGCTGTAAATTCAATCTTCATTTCTGCCCGATCCGAAAAGATAAAATTACTCAGATATGCTATCTACTGTTCGTCCAAGAGATTATGTCGCAAGATAGTAGAGAAGGGGGAAATCACGTGACAGTTCATTACTTAACGAGGCTCTTTTATTTAAGTTATTTTAAACAGTTGTATAATATTATGTAGACGTCCAATTCCTAACAGAAATTAATGCTTTCAGAAAAGAGCTGAGACACCACAGCCACTAGCCTTTACAGTGGGGCGAGCAGAAGCAGGTGGGGGAAATCGGGATGCGACGTAGGCAAATGGACGATAGTACCTGTGCGAAAATATGATTCAATATTGAAAGCAGGTGGGGCAAATCGGGTTGCGACGTAGGTAAATGGACGATAGTACCTGTACGAAAATATGATTCAATATTGAAAGTTTTCGTCACTGGAGAACGCGAACTTATTTCTGGAACGTACTATACTCTGGAATTCGTTACCTAATGACGTCAGGGACTGCCGGACTTTATCACAATTCAAAATTAAATTGGAAAATTTTGTCTTAGTTAACGTTTTTAGGTATTGCTAGAAGTATTGATTTGTGTTTTATTTTTCTTTTTCTCTTTTAATCTAGATTAAAATTGCAAGTTTCTTGTTTGTGTTAGTTAATTAGTTAGGATACAATTAATTATGATACTTAATCACTCATTTAAAGTTTGTGTGACTGCAACTGTGTATATTTTTGTGTGGCTTTACTTTGTTTATAGTGTTTTTTCCTCTCTCTCTCTTTATTTCTTGTGTAGCTTTATTTTGTATATAGTGTATTTTTTCTGTTTATTTCTATTATTGTATTTGTATTCCTGGTGTTGTGGAAGAGAAGGCCTGATGGCTTTAACTGCACCAGAATAAATATATAAATATATATATATATATATATATATATATATACTCACTAACTCAGTACTGTTTACTATATGCGGCCTTGGTTCTGTGTGGAGGACAGTTGGAACTTCATTAGTAGAAGGGGGGAGTGAAGTTCATTCAAAAACTCAGGTACAATAAAAATTGAAGTAGAAATAAAATGATGTCCCTGTACTACAGTTACGAAGTTCTTACCCGAGGAATTTAAGTGTTATCGATTCTTGTTCTGTCTCTATGCTGTACCCATATAAATACGAGTTTTACGCTATCGAAACTGTTTGCGTTGGATGTAAACCTTTTTGTGCGAGATCGTGCGTATTTGCTTGTTTTTCGCACAGAACCAATATGCGGTAAGTGTGGAATACCACATTCAGTATTCCCAACGTAACACACATAACAATTTCCCTCTTCTTACCGCTTAAGCGCGACATTCATTTTACTGCTTTAGGCTTTTAACATATTATTTTTAGAGACGTTTAACATAGTAATAATTATAAATTGGAAACTTACCACTGCAATTTCACCTAAATTGCGATGTTGATTATTGCTTTTAAATATTTGCAAAAATTAAGTAAAGTCTACTACTCCACGAAACGTATTGCATTCCTGATACAAGTAACATTAAGGAAGCCGTGAAAAAATCAACAAGATTCCAGATGCCGATGTTATTACTGCAATATGTTATATAAATAATATTGTTAAAATATTAAAATGAAAAATAAATCATTACATAACCTTACCTTTTGTTTTAAGTTCGCATTTATAGACTGGGGGGGGGGGAAGACAGACGTAATCACGGCCTGCTGGAGTATAGTAAACACAGAAAACATTTTATAGCAACAATGTTGAAGAAAGATATTTTGGTTTTCCGATGTTGCCGTCATTAAACAGAAACCAACATGGAGATTTCATTGCAACTAATTAGAAATTCGTCTTTCAGGTATGTAATAAACGATCTTCTCACAAAATAATGTACGATACACGAGCGGTATGTTTGTTTTCATGTTCTCGGAAATTAAAAAAGCTCAACTACGTTTCGCTTTTTCAATCTTTTCCTCGAACATGAAAACGTCAACATACCGCTCTTGTAACGTACTATTGTGGTGTTACGTTACAATAATTGCAGTGTTAACAACAGCAGAGAAGACTTCTGATGACACAGATTGTCTCAGTTATAATGTATCAGTTACGGGCTAGACCGTACGTCTGCGACTTCTAGTGCCCCAGTTCATACGAACAAATCGGAAGTCTGGAGTAAGCTGTTCTCGTACTTTGGAGCAATTTCTGGAAACTTCGGCTTGAAATTCACGCTCGTCAGCTGTTCCTATTTGGGTCAACACGCTCATCGCGCCGGATCCAAAAATAAACAAAGAATGATCCTGCAGAAACATATCAGTGATTTTAATGAGGCAGATATACTGGCGGATTGCACAAAACGCCCGCGTTGTCATGACAACCGTTGTTTATTTATAATACAGCGATCAGATTTGCTCGATTTACTGCCAGGCCTCCATTGTCCAAACATGTGTTCATCTTTCACAGCCAGTCCACTGGTGAAGGGACGTGTGTTACGGACTGTATTACTGTTTTGGTAAAAAGGGGCCTGCAATACAGAAGATGATAAGAAGTAGCTTAATATGGAATGATGTCTAATACAGGGACATCACTTTATTTTTACCAACATTTTTAACATTAACCTGACTATACTCGGAAACACTGTTGCCCCCTTCCATTACAGGAGTTTGATGTTACTAGTGCAATATGTAAACAAATCATTTTACTAGGTATGGGAGGCGAGAAAAGTAGTGTATCCATTTATGTTGTAGGGAAATACGATATTACGATTTTCAATTTGATCATCACTTTTACGGAATTTTCAAAATACAGTAGAGTAGTAACATTTTTTTTTTCTAAAAACTCAACTTTTCAGGCGGCTATGTTCGTTATGTAATGTCTACTTTATTTAGCATATTAATTATTGGTGTTAACATACAATATAGAGAGTGCATTTAAATTGAGGGGGTCATAAGTAAAGGGCTGTAAATGCACTTAAGTTACTTTTGAGAAAATGGGGATTAAATATTTAAGCTTTCGTAAAACCGGTGAAATTTTTATTTAAATTTTAATGTGTGATGCGATTAAAATATCCCTTTGCCACTAAAATTTTAGATACTTCAGCTTACACTGGATGCACTTAACTCATGTTATTACAAATGCCACTAGCATTCCTTTGCTTCTAGCCATCTCAATTAAAAATAAGCTAATATGAATTTTTAAACAAGTTGCTGAAAATGGTTGCCGTTCATTACAATGCAGGCTTCAATTCAGTATGCATATTATTAAAAACATTTTGAATCATATCCTCTGAAATTGAATTTATCGTTTCTTCAATATAATTTTTAGTACGATATTATTAATATAGGTTCTTTCTTCTATAGAAAACGCAACCATATTTCTGAAACACACTATACACTGCAGTGTTTACTTCACTGCTTGAAGACTTCGAATGCAACAGCGGCCGTAAGTTTGTGTGTCTGACGGGAGCAAGGACATTAGTGAAAGGGGTGAGAGTGAAGTACATTCAGAAATGCAGGTACAATAAAAATGCAAGTAAAAATAAAATGATGTCCCTGTATGAAATACGGCAATTTTTCTGTTATTTGGTATACAAAGGCGCGGCGAACAGGAAAAAACTGCCTGCACAATTTCAGCTTGGAGTGTCCTCCGAATGGTGGTAGTGACTTATCTGGCGATAAAATACAATTAGGTTTCTGTCATATGTTACTTCTCGGCCAAGGCAAGAGTCGAAATGGTAAAACTTTACTGTTTAGTAATGAGTACACCAGCCATGTCAAAACCCTGCACATTGTGCAGTAGTCTCTGTGCGATGTGCACTTTCTATTCCCCTACCTGGAGGGAGTGAATCGCCTTGGAGAGGAACCCGACAGGGCTATACAGACCTCCAACAGCATATCAACTTCTCTTTCAGTAACACAGTTTAAGCACAGTCTACTATATACAGTCGCGAAGTTCAATATGTAGTAAAAATGCAAACATGGGTAGTTGCCCACCACTAGGATCGCTACTATCTCCTCATCATCGCAGATCTCTCTCCTAGCAGACGACTAAATATGTTACACTTTCGTTGTCGTGTTCTTTTGGAAAAATTAACACCTTCCTTCCATTATATTGAAATATTAAATGCATAAAGTTAATTTATTAATTTAATGAAGTATATTAAATTCCACCATAAACTCGAAGATACCTGCAAGAAATAAGTTAATATAATTTTTGTTTGTGCAAAACGAACTGAAATTTACTATAATAGCTTCACTCATTCAAGATTAGGCTATAGCGATAATTAACTATGAAACCAATAAATATTAATTTGCATTTCCCTTTACAACAATAATAATGGAAATATTAATTAATGGAGTAACTTACGTGTACCGGTACTTGTAGTGTAGGCTTACGTAGTTAACAAAGTGGGATGAGGTTAAGCAATAATAATCACACTATAATTGGAAATAAAACGTGATCAATAAATTTTATTGTAACAGACTTTTTATACGTCTCTAGTAAAGCAACAAATAAAAATAACAAAATTAACAGCTATAATAAATTAAAAACATATCCTTTGAAAAAAAATAGGCCTAAGCAATAATAATCCCACCAGAATTGAAAATAAAAAGTGATCAATAAACTTCATTAAAACAAACTTAATTTTTCTACGTCTTCAGTAAAATAACACATAAAAATAATAACAAAATTAATAGCTACAATTAAAAATATATCCTCTGAAAAAGAAAGTAGACCTAATCTTTATTTCTCTGGAAATTTAGCAGCCTAAGTGACAGAACTTTGACCGGTATCTAATGTCCTTTCGGTTAGACTGAAACATTTCATTGTGAAATTTAAGGATATAATGTATTCCAACAGTCACAAAGAACTTCAAAATTAAGAGTTTTGTTTCTGCACAGCATTCTTGTGGAAACCCAGGAACCTTTCTGAATTTTTCGGAAATCGGACAAAGGATAACTCTGGGCTCTTTCTCTTACTGTTGCTACAATTTATAGCACTACAAACGTCTCCTTGTCCCATATTATTATTCCAATTATTATATTTTAGCCATTAACATTTTCATTACAACCAATAACGAACATTTCACAAGCATCAACGTGAAATACGCAACGAGCTAGCACTCGATAGAAATACGACACAGTCCAAAGTCGACCATGGACAGTCTATTGTTTCTAGTTGCTAACCGCTTGGAGCGCTTTATCACGAGATTTGCAAAAAACACCTCAAGCTTCGCGACTGTATATAGTAGACTGTGGTTTAAGTACGAGTGCCGATTTGGCTGTCTGTGAATGAGTTACGATGAATAACGTGAGGAGTTCACAGATAACGAAGAATATAACATAAATGTTATAATGTTTTCCTCAGCCAACAATAATTATTATTTTAAAACGAAAGGCTTTTATCAGCCCATGTCGAGGTAATAGTGTTGTGACAGTTCAGATCAGATTAGTAAAGTTCTCAAAATATGATATTGCTAGCGCTTATTTCTTAATCAGTACTCTCACGGCAAAAGGACTTTACAATGGCGTTGTTTTGGAGTCTGTACTAACAATAAATGGTTAGACGACTTATGAATTTCATTTCATAAGCTGGTAAGTGATGAGAATATAATGAGGAATACATGTGAGGCTCTCGAGGTTGTAAGGAGCGAAGAAAGCAACTATTTCCAAGGCGGAAAAATTTTCTGGAAAAATATGTAATTACAAATTTTTCATCTCACGTCACTATATTATGCTAATATACTTACATTAATAAATCTTTAAACCTAACATAAATAGAATATCGTCACTTCACAGCTTGTGAACTGCACTTTTAATTTTTTTCAGTAACGCTCCCAACTTGTCGATACTTGCTCTCAACTTTTTCCAAATAAACTATATGTGAATTTAAATTCTAAGCTTAATTTACATTATTTATTAATATTAATATTAATTTATATTGACATACAGCAAGGAAATTATTTCAGTGTAAAAACTTCACAATGTCCTACTGCATGTAATTAATTGGGAGTATATTTTCTTCAACATTTTTGTACCAATGGTCCCAATAAATAATAATGCTCAACGAACAATGAAATAGTAGGGTCTATATCTTTAAAATAATTAGTACCTACTACATTAAGTGAAATACTTGTTCGTTTTTTGTTGTTTCGATATTACTGCAATATATTTTTCTTCAAATACTATACAAAAATCATATTAATAGATTATGTTTTACTAACCACTACTTTGTCTAGTCGCTCTTAAAACTGTTTAAACAGATTGAGATAAAATAGTAAAATTAACATTTTCTTATTTTCACAGAAATTCATCTTTACATATACAGTCCCTGATAAACTTTGATTACACACAGCAATCATCAATGATAATTATCTGTATGTTATTAAAATCAGATGAATATGTTAGACATAAAAGATCAATAATAACCACTATTTGCATCAATGTCAGATAACATTCAGTTCACAAGCTAACGTATACGTAAGTGATCTTATAACAATTTATTACATCCATCTCTAAATAAATAACTTTACATCTTCTCTATTTCGACTATTAATTAATGCTAATTACGATTTACAACTTTGATTCTCCCCACCTTTGTTTTTCAGTACACGATTGAAATTCTACATGTATAATTACAACCAATCGACAACATAAGATCCATCAGTCACAACACAACATCAATATTGTATATAGTACCTTAAAACATTTTATTCTTCGAACAATGTAAATTTAATTAATTTTAAGCTAATACATACTAGGTTCAAAAAGTTCCCGGAATTTGCTAGCATCATAGAAACAACGTACCTTAAACACTATTCTACAGCATTTCCTTCAAAATAGTTGCCTTCCGCAACAACACACTTTTGCCAACGCGTGTAGAGTTCCTGGAAGCAGGCCTGGAAGCCATTTTGTGAAACCCGTCTTAGTGCTCTCGTCGCGTTTGCGATAACCTCTTCAGCATTGAATCTCCGTCCTTTCAGATGACTTTTCAGACGGGGAAACAGAAAGTAATCAGGTGGTGAGAGATCAGGAGAGTATGGTGGGTGATCCAAAGCAGTTATGTTGTGCCTGGCAAGAAAATTCTTTACAATAATTGCGCGATGAGCAGGTGCATTGTTATGCATAAGGAACCAGTTGTTTTCTACCCACTTTTCTGGACGTTTCCTTCTCACTGCGTCCCAGAGGCGACGGAGGGTTTCTACGTACAATTATTTCGTTACAGTACGACCTTCTGGAATGAACTCATGGTGCATGAGACCCTGAGAGTCGAAGAAAACTTCCAACATAACTTTGCTTTAAGTGAGCTTAAATGCGACAGGCTCATGTTAGTAGATTTACTGGCATGAAAAAGAACTCCTGCGGGACAAAATTCCGGCACATCCGGCGATGCTGATATAACCTCTGCAGTTGCGAGCGTCGTTAAATAAAACATAACGTTTAAAATAACTTTGCCTTTGGAAGTGTCCCTAGGAAATTTTTGCTTCCGAGGAGATGTTTTCGATTTCCACTCAGATGACTGTCGTTTAGGGACTAGGTCGTACAAGTAGCACCAGTTTCATTTTGTTTAAGAAATCACCATCTTCATCAGCCATACTGATCATGTCCCCAGCAAAACACAGAACTTGATGTTTGTACTTTGCTCTGTGGACATAATTACAAAATGCGACGAACAAACGAAACACTATGATAAACAATTGCCTACAACTCAAAACCAATAATTGCCATTATCAACAAACTTTAAGGAAATGACATCATGAATGTTACCAACAAAACAAATGTATAATATCCCTTGTTATATATTAATACGAAAAATGGTAGTAAAATTCCGGGAACTTTTTGAACCTAGTAGTATATTCATTTTATTCATTTTACTCATAATTTATTTTAACATTACTGATAATTCGTATAATTCTAATGGATTAATTTGTATTCATGCTGTAACATGAGTTATATGTATACACAATCAATTTCAATTTCAATTTAAAGTTTGCATCACATTGAAATTAATTATCCTTCATTTTATTCATACTTTTATACATAAAGCTCATGAAGATCCAACACCATGTACATAGCTCATTTGTTATTTGCTCAATTTGATCAAGGTTCAGATTACATATTTATTATACAGGGTGCGTCAGAAAGAACGGATGGATTTCACATGGCAAGAAAATTGTAAAGATTCATCAAATCAAAAATTTATTGTTATCAACATATTCACCAATACATGCAGTTTATTTATGGAAAACAACATTATCCATATGATGTCCTTGGCTTTCAATACAGGCATCGAGGCGTTTTCTGATGTTCGCCATCACTTTCACAGTCATAGCTGGTGCAATTGCCACGATTTCTTCGCGAATCGCTGTCTTCAGTTCGTCCAGTGTATGTGATCGATGTTTACAAACTTACGCCTTCAAATGGTCCCAAACAAAGAAGTCGCAGGGCGCGAGATCTTACCGTAGCCTCGGACAATCTCAGTGCAATAGAATTTCGTCCAGGTGATTTCTTCTTTAATGTTGAACCTGTGATACGAAATGAAGCCACTCACCGCAAAATTGTATTCCGAGTTGGAATCCTAGCGTGACATCCGATGTCGAAATGAGTCCTGAGTGGCGATCACAGACTCTTCATTTTTCAAAAATGTCTCTACGATGAAAGCACGTTGTACACCAGACCAACACCATATTCTCAACTGAAACTGCATTCTATGGCTGACCCAACAGTCGTGGTCCCCCTCACTATATCTCTCTCCTCGCTGCGTATCGATAGTTTGAAATCCATCCGTTCTTTCTGACGCACCCTGTATCTGATGATGCCCAATAAGGCGAAAACGTTAATACATTCCATATTCATATAACAAATAAACATTTGCAAAACAGATGTGTCTTATGATTGAAATTTATATATACTTATTTTATTATATTACTAGGCATATCTGAAAATATAAAAATGAATTGTAAATTAGTATAAGTAAGCCTAAGCCTAATGATTTTTGTATTACATTTGTCAAGTATAGACAATGATAATAACCGTGTTTTTTTTCCTTCTGCTAAGTGTGTTTATAATATCCAAACGCCTATTTAATCCAATTCTAGAAGCGCAGACTAGATTATTGTACACCCCTCCAGCTAAGAACGGGTAAGAGCAACTCTTGATTGATGCAACCTGCACAGATCGGCGATCCACGCACAAAACTGCACATTTAGGCCCGATTGTATAAACCATTTAATCTTAGATCAGAGGTTAAATTGATCCTTGTTTCAGCTGAACTTGGAATTTTGTGTTGTATAAAGTCTAATCTGAGATTAATTTGTCTCAAACTAAAGTCAACTTTGACTGAAGAAATTTCTCCGATTAAGTTAGATGATCCAAGTTCAGTTATTTCTTTTCTGTTTGAAATATACGAGTGACAGATTGTGCAAATAAAATATCCATTATTATTAATATTAATAGATATGTTAGGTACATTTATATATATTTCTTTCAATTTCTTGCCTTAATACACAAACAATCTTATATTTTATAAGGCTCTATCGTGTTCAGCAGTATCAAATAACATAACCTATAATTATATTATGTTTATAACAACCATTAATTATTAACGGATATGATAGGTACATTCATAAATTTTCAATTAACTGTATTACTAAACGAAAATTGTCGTTTTATAAAGCTTTATTATGTTTAGCAGTATCAAACACCATAACATGATAACAACTCGGAGAACAGTAACCTTCTTCTTATTGTCCGCCATTATTTACATTGCACAAAAAACCAGTGTCTCCAACAGAGTTTACGGAAAGTCGTCAAAAAGTAGTTGTAAAGTCGCTAGATTTCTCATTATCGACAAAGAAAGATTAAATTTTGTCAGTATGGGGTGCTAAAAAGGTCGCTAAATTCCTATTTAAGCAATATAAAAGTTAAAAGAAATTGTTGTTGAAAAAGAGTTGAAGTCGCTAGATTGGCAACACTGAACAAACCTGTCCGCGCATCACGTTTTTCACCTGTTTATGCGATGTTGCCAAATCCTTTTCACGTGAACTTAGATTTCATTTGAACCAAGGTAATTTGATCGCAGGAAAGTTTTATACAATAGAAGAGGTGTCTGAACTCGGTTCACTTTTCGATCTTCGATCAAAGTTGATCTTTAGTCAGGGAGATTTATACAATTGGGCCTTAGAGTCTGATTTCTGACATGCCTGGAGTACACTATCTTCTTACAAACTATACAGTGATTTCTGAATAAATTAACAAACTCCACTTTAGTGGATTTCGAAAGGAAGCCAAGAAAGATGAGCAGCCTCTTTGTCTCCGCATATGTTGCATATATCTTAATGTCGTCTGTCATTTGATATCTTCTTCTGCCCCGAACTCTTCTCCCGTTCACCATTCCTTCCAGTGCATCCTTCAGAAGGCAGTTTCTTCTCAGCCAGTGACCCAGAAAATTCCTTTTCCTGTTTCTGATCAGTTTCAGCATTATTCTTTCTTCATCCACTTTTTACAACACATCTTCATTTCTTATTCTGTCTGTCCATTTCACACGCTCCATTCTTCTCCATATCCACATTTCAAATGCTTCTAGTAGCTTCTCTTCACTTCGCCGTAATGTCCACGTTTCTGCCCTCTACAATGCCACACTCCACACAAAGCACTTCACTAGTCTCTTCCTTAGTTCTTTTTTCCCAGAGGTCCTCAGAAGATGCTCCTTTTTCTATTAAAAGCTTCCTTTGCCATTGCTATCCTCCTTTTGATTTCTTGTCAGCAGCTCATGTTGCTGCTTATAGTACACCCCAAGTATTTGAAGCTGTCCACTTGCTCTACTGCCTCATTTAGAATTCGCAAGTTCACCTTATTTACTCTTCTTCCTATGACCATGGTCTTCGTCTTATTGCCATTTATCTTCATCCCATACTGCTAACGATTCTTCCATTCATTCATACTGTTCTGCCCAAAGACAGGTCTTTCACTGCAAACCCGGTATTCTTCAGTCTATTTTATTTTCTGTCTTCCTCTTAGTCTCCGCATATGATCCATATATCTTAATGTCGTCTATCTGATACCTTCTTCTCCCTCGAACTCTTCTCCCGTTCACCATTCCTTCCAGTGCATCCTTCAGTAGGCTGTTTCTTCTCAGCCAGTGACCAAGCCAATTCCTTTTCCTCTTCCTTATCAGTTTTGAACATCACTCTTTCTTCATCCACTCTTTCCAACACAGCTTCGTTTCTTATTCTGTCTCTCCAGTTCACACACTCCATTCTTCTCCATATCCACATTTCAAATGCTTCTCTTCACTTCGTCGTAATGTCCATGTTTCTGCTCCTTACAATGCTATACTCCACACAAAGCATTTCACTAGTCACTGTTAATGATGATGAATGCTATTTAAGTCAGTTTAATATTTAGCAAAAGCCACCGGCATAGCTCAGACGGTAGCGCCAGCGAATAGGGATTATAAAGAATGGGCACTTCGCGTCGGTACCTTTGATGTAGCCGGACTGATTTCAATGACCTTCAAGCCAGCTAAAGCGTGAGATTCTGCTTTCTCCCTAGAGTTGGCGCTGACATCACACCAGCTAGCAGTCGACACGGCGGAAATATAACATATATAATTAATACATCTAGGTACATTATGTACTCAAATAAAATAAATTGGATCCATAAAATAATAAATCCGTCATTAACTGTAATGTCTAGACTCTAGAGTTCCTTTATAATGAGAGTTGAGACGTTGACCCCAACAACAATTAAAATATGTAATGATTTGATAGCGCTGAAAATGGAAAAACAAAACTCTTACGAGAAGTAAAACCATATACCTATATTATATTATATACAAATATTAAACGAATTTGATACTTAATTTTATAATGTATTATATTATTTTATAATGTAATTTATTATATCTGAAATATAAAATATTATTATTACAACTAGTTTGTCACTGAGAAATAAGGAAAAGCTGTTAACTTGAATTTATTTGAAGCAAAGCGTTACTGGATTATGCAATAAGGTAGGCGATGTTTGGATCCTGTGTCTCAACTCTATTCTCAATTATTATCTTAGCGTATGCTCGATTACACTACCTCTAGCGCTTGAAAGTGGAACTAAACGTTGACGCACAGAGAAACAAAACACAGGAAAATTCGCTCAGTGTCCATTCTTTATAATCCCTATTCGCTGGTAGCGCGTTTGCTTGATGATCCGGAGTTGTTCTCGGTTGTGGGTTCGATTCCCGCTTGGGTTGATTACCTTGTTTGGTTTTTCCGAGGTTTCTCTTAACTGTAAAGCGAAAGTCAGGTAATCTATGGCGAATCTTGGGCTTCCATCTCGCCCAATACCATTATCACCAATTCCATCGACAATAAATAACCCAGTAGTTGATACAGAATTGTTAAATAATCAGGTTACAAATATTTGAGAAAAGCTGAAAACAATTAAAAACGCAATTAAATATTTTAAAACTGCAGCCATATTGCTAGGAGGCTTAATTTACGAGTTTTGTTGGAAGTACAGTAATGTTATCGTATGATGGCATTCTATAGCATATTGGTAAATGTTTTCAACAACTGCAAACCCTCTGACCCGCCCTTGATATTCCCACTCTGGTTAAATTTTCGGTCTCAGCAATTTATTACATTTTTAAAACTCTAGTAACACAATTTTGATTGAATTGAAAAAAAAAAACCAGTAACATAACTCCCTGAACACGAGGCAATTACACTTCTCGGTGCGCTGGGAATATCATCTGAGTGCGTGATAGGTGTCCTGGGTTTAATATCGGCGAATGTAGAAGGGAAGTTGCTCAATTTCGAACCAACCCCTCAGCAAATTGGCCAACTCGAAAATAAACAGAAGCCAGCAGGAGCTGGAGGTGGTTTTACAGATTTTAATATGCGAGGAACAATATGAAACCACAACCGGAGCCTCGGGTACAGAGGGGTGAATCGCCACCCCACACACCTCACCCTGCTGCTACTTACCGGCGATGACCTAAGGAAAGTCTCGAGTACTTAACAATGCCACATCGAATAAAGTTCATCCCTACATCACGCCACATCATATAATAATAATAATAATAATAATAATAATAATAATAATAATAATAATAATAATAATAATAATAATAATAAATCATATTCATATGCTATGCTATTTATGCTATGAACTGTTGAATTAGTTATAAAATTTTCACGATTACATAAGAGGAAGATCATTAATGAAAAAATATACTGACAAGCCATGGGCATTATTTGTAGTTTTTTGAAAATAGTCCTACAAGATTCCCTAGACTTGGCACCTACTATTGTACATATAGAGTAGCGTGCAAATTAATCCGAACACGACATATTTTTACATTTTCTGTCATTGTTGGCCTCACAGCTGCTCATACCGCTTTAATTGACATCTGTAGTACGTGTAATTCCATTGTTCAAGTTCTGTCGTTATTACTTTTTTTATAATATGTGACATTTTGCCTGTCGTTTTGTACTTGCAAGCATTTCAGTTGTGTTGAAGACTTAATACTGCAATCCTGTGTACATTCTGTCGTCTTCACAAATGGATACAACTCCACGAAAACTGTCTAAAATTATAACATTAGCAGAGCATTCTTCTATGACACAGAGGCAAATTTCTGCAGAATGTCACATCGGTTTGGCTACTGTTAATTCGATCATATAACGATACAGGGAGACTGGATCCATCACACCCCAGAAAAAAGGAAACTGTGGCCGGAAAAGGAAGACTTCACCTGCAGATGATCGTTTAATTGTCAGGAAAAGTAAATTAAATCCTAGACTAACTGCTGTCGACTTAACCTGCGAGTTAATGGCTACCACTGGGGCGAATATTCACGTCACAAAAGTGCGGCGTAGGCTTTTGGAAGCTGGACGAAGGGCTCGTAAGCCTATTAAGAAGCAACTGCTAACCCCTGTTATGTGCAAAAAACGCTTAATGTGGGCAAAATTACATCAACACTGGACAGTGAATGACTGGAAGAATGTACTTTTTTACGATGAGTCTCATTTCGAGGTCCACGGCCACCGTGTTTCTTACGTACGGAAAGGATCCGAAAAAGTAACAGCAGCTCATCTCCAACAAGCACCCAAATACCCCCCTAAAGTAATGTTTTGAGGTTGTTTTACACATGAAGGGCCTGGAGCATTAATACTTATCAAGGGAATGATGAATTCTGACAAATATATTCACTTATTGGAAACCAGAATCATACCCCAGCTGCAAAAATCATTTCCGGATGGCAGAGGTGTGTTCCAACAAGACCTGGCACCATGCCATACGTCTCGAAAAACTACAGAATTCTTCAACAAGAAGAATATTCAGGTACTCCCCTGGCCAGGCAACTCACCCGACATCAACCCCATTGAGAACTTGTGGTCAATTTGCAAAAGAAGAATGCAAAAAATGGATAGTTCTACAAAGGAGAAGATGATTTCTGCCCTCATTGGTGTATGGTTTCGCGATGAAGAAATGAAGAATATTTGTGGGAAATTAGTGGAATCCATGCCAAATCGTCTCAGAGCTGTTATTAGGAACAAGGGAGGCCACATAGATTACTGAGGTATGTCTTAGATCCTTTTTTTTTTATCCCGTTTGAGTGTTTTTGCATAAGTAATTACGTTGTTCGGATTAATTTGCACGCTACTGTAGATAAGCACAAACCATCATAGTGGCTTAGTGCGTGTTGAGCTTATAAGCAAAGAGATATGGGTTCAAATCCCTCCTAGCTATGAATTTATGACTCGTGTTGGGCAAGCCCATGGTTCAGTAAACATAGGGGTTTTTCTCTGGACATTGTGGTTCCTTTATGACATCCCAATTCTCCATCACCATCATTCTTTAGTATACCTCTTTTCACACGAATTAGTTCATGGAGGGAGCAGCATTGCCTAGTTGTATTCTTAAGATTAAGTCGCTGTTAGACTTATACAAGTCATATTATGTAGTCTTAATTTAACTTCCTTCCTCATCATTTTTCCTAGATATCTTTTAATCTTTTAATTTATCCATTTATTCATTCTATTTAACAAGGTCACTTTCCATATCTTTATTTGTATTGTATATTGAATTTACCTGTTCTATAAAAAAATATTCTTTATTTGCCTGAAGGTACAAGAATACAAGAGGCCTCGTCAATGTGATAATATAAAAACAATGTGTCAATATTTAACATATTAAAAGAGTAAAAAATAATAAAATTTAACTAAAATACTACATCATTTTCAAAAAATTCATTCATATTATAAAAGGGCTTATTTTGTAGCCATCTCTTAACCTGAAATTTAAATTGTGTTTCATTAAGTGCCTTTATATTTGTAGGTATCTTGTTATATACTTTTATGCTCGACCGTGCTTAAATGTAGTAATTATACACCTGATAGCAGACCTTTAATGCATGTCATTAAAGTACACCTACTCATTAAAGGTCAGGTCTTTCAGCCAATGACGACTCAGGTTACAACTGTTCAGCCAATGACAGATCAGCTTTCTACCGTTATAAAACCGCAAGTATCGATTATTCTCGGATATGCAATCGAAAGAGAATTAGCTAAAAGTCACAGAGGCTGGAAATCCAATACTGTCGGAGAAGATTATGTTCTGTTACTATAATAATTAGCGTTAATTGTAAATAATATTCAAATAAATTCAATTTGTCATCTCGTTTTTCAATGCCTAATTTAATTTCAATGTTATCTCTGTATGTTATGGCCTAGCAAGGTCAATGTCAACATCTGTTCCTCGGAAAAAATCAATACTTTCGCGTCTGCGCACATCTCACAACATACGGGACATTGGTCAAGGTCAGATACAAAGAAAATTAATAATTTCAAGTTAGAAATATGGTCGAGCATAAAAAGTCGTATGAAACTCGCCTAAAACGGTAATTAAGAAGCTCGTATGAAAATTATGAAACTCGCTTGCGCTCGTTTCATAAATATTCATACTCACTTCTTAATTACCTTCATTATAGGCTCGTTGCATAATGTAGTATTATTGCAGTAATTACATAGCTTGATTGTATGTTTTGCAACCTGACATGTGGTACATTAAATTGATCATTATTTCTGGTTTCATAGTGATGCAGATCTACTATACTTGTATAATTAGTAATATTCTTGTTTATATACATTAAAAGTTCAAAAATATATAGATTGTAGACTGTCATAATCTCTTCATCTTTGAAAAGAGATCTACATGATAGTCTGGGTGATATCTAATAACACTTTCAAATAGTGCATAGTAAACTTGTTTTAAATAATGTTTGGGAATCTTGTACATGATACTTCTCAAGAGATAAATTACTCTAGAAATTCTTTTATATACATAAGTGATATGGCTATTCCACGTTAGTTTAGGATCCATCTTTACAGCCAGAATGTGCCATTACAGAAGTCCAGGATAACAGAAGAAATTTTAAATTGAACGGGTTACATCAGCTGCTTGTCTATGCGGATGACGTGAATATGTTAGGAGAAAATCCACAAACGATTAGGGAAAACACGGGAATTTTACTTGAAGTCAGGAAAGAGATAGGTTTGGAAGTAAATCCCGAAGAGACAAAGTATATGATTATATCTCGTGACCAGAACATTGTACAAAATCGAAATATAAAAATTGGAAGTTTATCTTTTGAACACATGGAAAAATTTCAAATATTTCGAAGCTACAGTAACAAGCATAAATGACATCAGGGAGGAAATTAAACACAGAATAAATATGGGAAATGCCTGTTATTATTCGGTTCAAAAGCTTTTGTCATCCAGTCTGCTGTCAAAAAATCTGAAAGTTAGAATTTATAAAACAGTTATATTACTGGTTGTTCTCTATGATTGTGAAACTTGGACTCTCACTTTGAGAGAGGAACAGAGGTTAAGAGTGTTTGAGAATAAGGTGCTTAGGAAAATATTTGGTGCTAAGAGGGATGAAGTTACAGGAGAATGGAGAAAGTTACACAACACAGAACTGCACGCATTGTATTCTTCACCTGACATAATTAGGAACATTAAATTCAGACGTTTGAGATGGGAGGGCATGTAGCACGTATGGGCGAATCCAGAAATGTATATAGATTGTTAGTTGGGAGGTCGGAGGAAAAAGACCTTTTGGGAGGCCGAGACGTAGATGGGAGGATAACATTAAAATGGGTTTGAGAGAGATGGGATATGATGGTAGAATGAATTAATCTTGCTCAGGATAGGGACCAATGGCGGGCTTATGTGACGGCGGCAATGAACTTCCTGCTTCTCTAAAAGCCGTAAATAAATAAATAAATAATAATAATAGTAGTAATAATAATAGTAGTAATAATAATATAATAATAATAATAATAATAATAATAATAATAATAATAATAATATAACATAATAAAAATAAATGTAAAGAAAGATTTCGAAATAAATATATATACATGCAAAGAAAGATTTAAAAAACATACATACATACATACATACATACATACATACATACATGCTATAATAGAATTCATGCAAGAATCTATCCATATAGGCCTATCCATTCTTCTTATAAGTCTACCTACAAAGATCTTATTGAATGTTTAATCGATTTGTTCACTCACTCCCTCACTAACTCAGTCTCTACTAACTCACTAACTCAGTCACTCTCTCACTCACTAACTCAGTCACTCTCTCACTCACTAATTCAGTCACTACTAAGTCACTCGCTCACTAACTCAGTCACTCACTGACTCACTCGGTCACTAACTCACTAACTCAGTCACTACTAAGTCACTAACTCACTAACTCAGTCACTACTAAGTCACTAACTCACTAACTCAGTCACTACTAAGTCACTAACTCACTAACTCAGTCACTACTAAGTCACTAACTCACTAACTCAGTCACTACTAAGCACTCACTTGCTCACTATCTCAGTCACTAACTCACTAACTCAGTCACTACTAATTCACTCACTAACTCAGTCACTCACTCGGTCACTAACTCATTAACTCAGTCACTACTAACTCACTAACTCAGTCACTACTAACTCACTCACTCGCTCACTAACTCAGTCACTTGCTCGCTCAGTATCTTACTAACTCAGTCACTACTAACTCACTAACTCAGTCACTACTAACTCACTAACTCAGTCACTACTAACTCACTCACTCGCTCACTAACTCAGTCACTTGCTCGCTCAGTATCTTACTAACTCAGTCACTACTAACTCACTAACTCAGTCACTACTAACTCACTAACTCAGTCACTACTAACTCACTAACTCAGTCACTCACTCACTAACTCACTAACTCAGTCATTACTAACTCACTTACTAACTCAGTCATTACTAACTCACTCACTAACTCAGTCACTACTAACTCACTCACTAACTCAGTCACTACTAACTCACTAACTCTGTCACTCACTCACTAACTCACTAACTCAGTCACTACTAAATCACTAACTCATTCACTAACTCACTAACTCAGTCATTACTAACTCACTCACTAACTCAGTCACTACCAACTCACTCACTTGCTCACTAACTCACTCACCCACCCACCCACTCGACGAGTCGCTCACTCACCCACACGATGATAAACTAATTGAAAGACTTACTCGTCGCTCCACAGGTAGGAGGATGTGTTATCACTGTACTGATGTAATGATGAATTATATTGGTGGGGACAAGCTAAGTACCTACTGTTACAAAGCCTACCCTAAAGACTCCATTTACTATACAGTACACTTCAGTACATTTTCTGGATATCGTGTGCCTTGTTCCATAGGCGGTAAGTTTTCAGCATCAAGCCGCTAGAAGTGGAGATAGGCTACGTTCCTTACTTCGAGACTGTTGAGCAGGTTGTATGAAGTAGTAACTTAAAAACAGCGCTGGGTGTTCACACTGGGCGGCTATTTGCCAAGACTGGTAGGAAGGATCCACGAGGTCCTTGCCTGGAAACTGAACCGAGGTCCTCCTTAATGGAGAGTAGGTACAGACAACAGTCGTAATCCTGTTTGACATGAACCGTGTCTGCGCGCACCGCTAAAATGTGTGTCTTGCTGTTTGCATAATGCAATTATACCGTGCGCTCTGACGCACTTCCGGCTTGTAATCGCATTACCAGATCTGCATACACCTCCATTATCCTCTTACCGATGTTATTCATAATTATTGGACTGTTTTCTTGCATGTCTAATGGAATAATGTCCGGTCCGACTCTAAGAGGCTCCCGGATCATACCCCGAGGCCAAATATACACACCTAAATGAATTTCTATACATTCGACATAGCCCACCGCATCCCTTATACCGCTGCACAAAGGGAGATGCAATGCCAGTGGGATTAGCTGCTGCACGCCGGGTTTATCGGTTCACTGGGTCTCCTAGGATACGGTTTTGAAGAGTATCGTATTGTAAAACAGATGAACTCTACTTATACAAACGGCAATTGAATTGAAACACTCTGAAGGCAATACATTACAGAGTTTAAAAAATACCGCAGAAGTGGGTAAAGTCAATCAGTGGGTGTATAATCGATCATTTGCGATTTTTATTGAAAATTATATATTTTCTCAGTTACTTGTTAAAATTTTGTTATGCTGACTTCATTGCCTGACATTGCAAATGTAAGCGAGAGGGACAACAAAAAGCCTTTGAATGCCAACAATGAGAACACTGTGTAATTACCGTTGAAGTGAAAATTGTTATTCTCAATTTTTTCTCTTAAACGAAAACAAAGTCTTACAAACTCAAAATTATCGTCAGCAGTGAAAGGAGACAGTAAGTACAGTACAGGGACATCATTTTATTTTTACTTCAATTTTTATTGTACCTGAGTTTTTGAATGTACTTCACTCCCACCCCTTCTACTAAGGAAGTTCCAACTCCACACAGAACCAAGACCGCAGATAGTAAGCAGTACTGAGTTACTGAGTATAGTACGTTCCAGAAATACGTTCGCGTTTTCCAGTGACAAAAGAGCTTTCAATATTGAATCATATTTTCGCACAGGTAATGTCCGTTTGCCTACGTCGCATCGATTTCCCCACCTGCTTCTGCTCGCCCCTCTGTAATAGCTGGGCTGTCTTAGCTCTTTTCTGAAAACATTAATTTCTCTTAGGAATTGGAAATTTACGTAATATTATACAGCTGTTTAATTTAACTTAAATAAAAGGGCCTCGTTAAGTAATTAACTGTCACGTGATTTCCTCCTTTCTACAATCCTGCGGCATAACCAATTGGACGGACAGTAGATAGCATGTCTGAGTAATTTTATATTTTCGGGTCGGGCAGAAGTGAAGATTGAATTTACAGTACGTAGAGTAGGCACAGAATTATTTCAACATGAGTTACTAGTACGAAGGACGAAACTGGCAATTGGAATTAGATGCAATAGTCTATAGTGCGATAATATGCACAAAATAACTGAAGCCTGTATCGAAATGAACGGCCACCATTTTCAAAATCGTGTTTAAATATTCATATTATGATTATTTTTCAATTTAACTTCTTTCTCTATATTGTACGCTAATGTGCTGTAGACAGTATAATATACACTGCATAATGAATACGTTCGCATGGATAACTCACTTCGTGAGTAAAAACACTTATTCTTAATACAGTACTGTACTTTGATTAAAGGAAAACCTAATGAAAATTATCAAACTAAAATCGTGATATTTCCTAGTTTACGTAAATGGATGAACTACTTTTCTTCCTTCCTATACCTACAGCAGTAGAGTGATTTGTGTTTTACGCCAGTATCATCGAACTCCAGTCTTGGAGGGGGGAGCAAGCGGTATTTCCGGTTCTCTAAAGGTATAGACAGGTTAATATTAAAAATGTTAGTAAAAATAAAATGGTGTCCCTGTATATACGTAAGTACTTTTCGTTGAGATTGTATCCTGAAATCATAGTTTTGCAGTTCGTAAATGTTAGTACTGAAACTTATTATTTTAAGAAAAATTGTACCTTTGTAGGGTTAAGTCGATCTTGCCATCGACCTATTCGAAACAGATAGGTCCAGCAGGAAGAATAAATTGTTCACCGAAATACTTCCAACTAACATTTATTAACAGAAAAGTGTCATAGTATAGCTTATATTGATGGGATAGTGGGGAAAGAGGAAGACGAAATTATGGTGAATTTCTTGCGTAAGAGAAGCACTGCCAAAGGAACATATTTTGTACACCCCTCTGTGCCTGACTATGGGAACAACGTAGTTTCTAAAGTGACATGAGGAGGGGAAGATTTCAAATAACATCTGATATAAACCTAAGCAATGTTGAATTGCATTTTAGATATAATTGAAGGGTGGTATTCCAATGTAAATTTTGAATTCTTAAATCTTTGTTTGTTGGTATGTGAAGTATTAAAATGTGTTTTTATGTTTTATAAGTTAGCAATCATAGTCACGTTTGTACAGTGGAGATCTATAGGCCTAATTATATCGAATAGTATGATCACAGTAACTAAAGATACACTATATAATGCTATAGGCATATTATATTCTAGATTATTATTGTTTTTTACACCCCTTATAACAAATAAAATATATGTAATACACTTAATTTGTTTTTTTTTAAAACATAAACAGTGATCGACTTTACTCTACAATATTTTAAAATCGATCTTAAACTAAAAATTCAATGGTGATCGACTTTACCCTATTTAAACAGGCAACTTGGATCACAAGTCAAATAAAAAACAAAATCACTTTTTGATAGATTGTAACTCAATTATTGTAACGTGCCTTTATAAGTGAAGGATATGACGACAAAATGCTATTTTCTGAGGAACTTCGCTCCATTGCATAATCTCAATATCATAAAGAAATTGCAAAATTTTGATCGACTTTACCCTCTTCAACGGTACATTGAAACACATGCTATAGAGGTTATGTATGGACATCTACTGCTACCAGTTTAGAAAGTCACTTTTTTAAACGGTCTCAAAATTGAATTTCTCCATTAAGAATAAACTGCACTTGGAAGAACAGTAACAAATATAAATAACGTTTGAGAGAAAATTAAACGCAGAATAAATATGGGAAATGCCTGCTATTATTCAGCTGAGAAGCTTTTGTCATCCAGTCCGCTTTAAAAAAAAACTCAAAGTTAGAATTTATAAAACAGTTATATTACCTGTTGTTTTGTATCGTTTCGAAACTTGAACTCTCACTTTGAGAGAGGAACAGAGGTTAAGGGTATTCGAGATTAAGGGCTTAGGAAAATATTTGGGTCTAGCAAATAAACATTCTCATAAGAGCAGATAAAAAAGTTAATTTTTTTCTTCCACCATATTAATAATTAAAAAAAAAAGTCCTTATACAAATTTTGGCCACTCGAGCGCAAATATGAAGCCCTCCAGGAAGTAAGTTTCCATGGGGCCGTTTACATAAAGAAACACAATTTCATGGAAAGATTTGTTGGAACAGATCCAGCAATTGTTGAGCTATTTTTCAATATATTTCCCACCGGAATTGAGACTTTTTCATACCGTAGGATGAAATTTTCTATCCTTGTGTCGCAGAACTCTGCCGTCTGGAATCGGAAATACTGCGTGACAGCCATTTGTACCTCTCTGTTGATTCTGTCAAAGGGTATGTCTTTCACAGCAAACCCAGCATTTCCCAATCATACCTCTAATCTGCCTTTCTTTTAGTCTCCACATATGATCCATATATCTTTAAAAATTCAAATATATTTTATTTAACGACGCTCGCAATTGCAGAGGTTATATCAGCGTCGCCCGTGTGCCGGAATTTTGTCCCTCAGGAGTTCTTTACATGCCAGTAAATCTACTGACATAAGCCTGTCGCATTTAAACACACTTAAATACCATCGATCTAGGCCAGGATCGAACCCGCAACCTCAAGCACAGATGGCCAGCGCTATACCAACTATGCTACCCAGAACGACCATATATCTTAATGTCGTCTATCATCTAAAACCTTCTTCTGCCCCGAAATCTTCTCCCGTTCACCATTCCTTCCAGTGCATCCTTCAGTAGGCAGTTTCTTAGCCAGTGACCCAACCAATTCCTTTTCCTCTTCCTGATCAGTTTCAGCATCATTCTTTCTTCATCCACTCTTTCTAACACAGCTTCATTTCTTATTCTGTCTGTCCACTTCACACTCTCCATTATTCTCCAAATCCACATTTCAAATGATTCTATTCGCTTCTCTTCACTTCGTCGTAATGTCCATTGCCTCTCCCCATATAATGCCACACTCCACGCAAAGCACTTCACTAGTCTTTTCCTTAGTTCTTCGTGTTCTTTTCTCCTTCTCCTTCTCCTTCTTCTTCTTCTTCTTCTTCTTATTATTATTATTATTATTATTATTATTATTATTATTATTATTATTATTATTATTCGCAATTTAAACTCTGGGTCATTCATTTTCTTACCAGTATCTGTTGAATTCGTAGTTGTCTTTTTCTCCCACCTCGTCTTTTTATCAGGGTCTAGTCGCAGCAAATGAATTTCGCTGTCCTTGAATTTTTAAGAACCCAGGGGACTGGATACATTGTAATGAGCAGACTCGCGTGGCAAGGTCCTCGGTTCTTATCTCTAAAGTAACGCGATTCTCAACTTTCTCACAGCCCCTCCAGGAGTTTCCAGGGCATTAAAGTGCAGTCAACCTTGTCGAGTGCAGGATGGAATTAGGGGTGGGTAGAATCTTGAAAAGAGTGCATTGTACATGCTTCTAGAAAGTTCATGAAAGAAGATGAGGGCAATTATTTGTGTTCGAAATACTACACGTTTGAATGTAAAAAAAAGTTCAGTTTATAAAATTTTCTAATAGTGATCTTATGGTGAAATATCTCTCTTTGGAAATGAGGTGTATAGTTCCAAAACCCGACATTTGCTTTCTAAGTGGTTCAGAGAAAAAGCCAAAACACTATCTGTAATATTTACAGTGTTGAGATGTGCAGGAAATTTTTATAATAGTCTTTAATAGTAAAGCTGAGGATAAAATTACGCTGAGTTAGGAAACTTTATTGGTTTATGGGTAACGTTTTGAGTTCTGAGAGAGTAGCTACCAATAATCAGTACAAAAAATTATCAAATACAGGCAAGCATCGCACAATCCCTGTAAAGACAAACATTACAGTTAGCATAAAACTTAACTTCCTATCCCTTTTCTGTGTTTTGTCTAGTTCTTTGTATCATCGACTCTCTTTCTTCCACGCCCAGGCTCTGAAGGCGAAATCTGTATGTGAGATTCTATGAAAATTTTACTTCTAAGAAGCTCACACAACTCGTCAACACGTTGTAAAAACCTGCACAGCTCTGAAGTACCAATATAATGAAGCTTATTCTTATTCAGCTCAAGATCCATTGTCGATTTTTCCAGTAAGTTCCGTGCACTCAAGAATTATGATATTCTAAAAGAAAACACTAGTGGCATAAAGAAATCACACACTTTCTTTGTCTTGAGCAAAGATGTCGACTTCTGGAACGTTACTGCCTTCATAGTTCACACAATGGAAGTGTAAATGTCGGACTTCGGAATAAACTGCATATATCGAGTTTTGGAACAATACCTTAACAAAATAAGTCGGGTTTTGGAAAAAACTCCATATTTTAAAGCTTGATTTATGTTAGAAATAACGAGTTTTGGAGGATGAAATAGTGTTTTTCCAATGTATTTCAACCCAAAGATATAAGAAATGATCGTAACTCATTTTTTTCATAAAAATGGCAGATGTCGACCTTTGGAACTATACACCTCAAATGTTCTCTACTGTAACCGACAAAGATACTGCAAAAGCACATGGGGATTCAGAATAAACCTAAATTATGTTATTAGGACATTGGTGATACCTACACAAAATCAATTTCAAACAGAAAATGAGCGGTCGGGGATCACTCAGTACCTCGCTCAATAACAAATTTATAAGATCTCTGTTTGAAGGTATTAAACACCTTCTGCACTTTGAACTTTGACAGTTTATTTCTTTTTCTTTTTCGAATATTTTGTGATGGCTATAGGTTGGATTGTTGTTATTGCTGATAACAGCTGAAGAGAATAAAGCTACAAAAACTTATTGAGCATTTCATGTAATAGTTGTGTTTGTGTATTAAATTATTTTAAAATGATGTATACCCTTCAAGAGAGAACATGAATCATCCTCATTGATTAAATTTAGGAAATTACACAAAATAAACTGAGTTTTCACCGTACAAACAACTGATAATAACAAAAATACAGGTTGCCAGGCGACGATAGAAAACAAAAGATGTGAAAACAAATGAATGAGATGTATAAACAATTGAATATTCTTTCATATTTAATTATAAAAATATAGGGGTGCCATTTGAAATTTCAAAGTGGGATGGGGGGTAAAATCTAAAATGCAATTAACTCTGGTTTCAGACTTCCCCCTCAATATCTGAATTGACGTGTTTTTGGTTTAAATTGAATTCAATTCAAATAATTAGTTATTTAGACTGGGAAGTTTTGAAATGAAAGCCCTGTATAAATGATTATTGTGTAAGTGTAATAATAACACAAGAGGTTTTATTATACAGAATTTAAAATTTGTTAAAAAATGGATGGCTGTGAAAATATGAAATTTCGAAGATTTCATAAGCATATTCACGAATATAATATTAATAAATATATCGTAACAAAATAAATACTTACTTACTGGCTTTTAAGGAACCTGAAGGTTCATTGCCGCCCTCACACAAGCCCGCCATTGGTCCCTATCCTGAGCAAGATTAATCCATTCTCAATCATCATATCCCACCTCCCTCAAATCCATTTCAATATTATCATCCCATCTACGTCTCGGCCTCCCTAAAGGTATTTTTCGTCCGGCCTCCCAACTAACACTCTATATGCATTTCTGGATTCGCCCATACGTGCTACATACCCTACCCATCTCAAACGTCTGGATTTAATGTTCCTAATTATGTCAGGTGAAGAATACAATGCGTGCAGTTCTGTGTTGTATAACTTTCTCCATTCTCCTGTAACTTCATCCCTCTTAGCCCAAAATATTTTCCTAAGCACCTTATTCTCAAACACCCTTAACCTATGTTCCTCTCTCAAAGTGAGAGTCCAAGTTTCACAACCATAAAGAACAACCGGTAATATAACTGTTATATAAATTCTAACTTTCAGATTTTTGACAGCAGACTGGATGATAAAAGCTTCTCAACTGAATAATAACAGGCATTTCCCCCTATTTATTCTGTGTTTAATTTCCTCCCGAGTATCATTTATATTTGTTACTGTTGCTCCAAAATATTTGAACTTCTCCACCTCTTCAAAAGATAAATTTCCAATTTTTATATTTCCATTTCGTACAATATTCCCGTCACGAGACATAATCATATTCTTTGTCTTTTCGGGATTTACTTCCAAACCTATCTCTTTACTTGCTTGCAGTAAAATTCCCATGTTAACATAATAATAATAACAATAATAATAATAATAATAATAATAATAGTAATAATAATAATATCGGTACATATAATTTAAAATACCGATAATGTAAACTGTAAACAATTTTAATAATAACTTCCCTCCTTGACAAAATCATTCGTACACCACTGTACGTTACTGAATATTATTCTCCTGATAGCCAATAATTTTTTGCAGTGTGCAGTACTACACTTTATAGACACTATAGTTGATGTCGCTTTTGTACTGTATATTCTGTCGTCCTGATAATAAATTATTACTAGTGGCTTGTGCAGCAAATGCTGCAAACTAAATTCATTAGAAGTTCAAATAAAAATTTTTCATATTTATTTTCAATGAAGAATACCAGACAATTTGAAAGTTATTTGCTTCCATAATAATGAAACATACTCCCTCTGAATGTTTTTTTTTTATGCCGAATACTTTTTGAACTTATCCACCTTCAGTTTTTGAGTTTCAACGCGAAAACGCAAGTAACAATGTCAATGTTTTTCATGTGGAAGTAAAGCAATAGCTATTTCAGGTCATTGTGGATTGCAGGTGAAAGTTAAAAAAAGTCAGGTTTGCTATGCTTTCGAACACTAGACATAGTATCTTGGTATAGCTGCTGCATGTAGAGCTTAAAATGTAGAGGGTGAAATCATTTTATCCTGCTAAGAGATCTTGCTGAAATGATCGGGAGACTACAAAATCTTGTAGGGCTCTTATTTTATCAGTAAGTAATACCTCTTTTGGTCTTTCCTTAGGAACTGTAATTTTTGCGCTCTCTCGAGCCAATACTGAAGAGAATGACACATATAAATATCTACACCACACCTCCATTAAAAATATGAAAAAGACCCAACCCCACTTGATTACTAAGTATAAAAATATTATTATCTTACGTAAGTTTTGTTGTTTCATATATATATAATAGCCGCCACTCAGTAAATTATAGAAATGAAGATCTAATTTAAGATATTCTCTGCATCTACTAATATAACCCCAAAACGTTTCACTTTCATATCATCAATATAGCATTAATATGTATAATTAATTAAAAATAATCACATCTTGGCATTAACTATAATCATATTTAATTTCTAATGGTAATAATATCATCAAACCACCTCAAGTTTTGTAGATTTCAATATCCAATACACAGCTGTACTCAGAAAATTACACACCGCAGAATCAGACCTGTAATTTTTTTTTAGTAAGTCTTGAAGTTTTTAATAACCAATTGAATTTGAGCTCTAAATATGTCAGCAATCCTGCAGGTCATGGCCTTCGTGTAATAACCTATTGTTTATTGTAGTGTGTTTTGTTTTATACTGAAATGCAATTAGTTCTCAAAACTGACGAAAGATGGATTTTGGAAAATAGGAAAATTATGTAGGAAACCTTACGCCTCACTGAAAGTTACTATTTTTATGAAAATCCTTGGATGCCAAGCTTCAAAATAACGGGTCATTTATTAAAATCCGTTCAGCCGTAATTTCCATTACCAGTTCAAATTATATATATAAGATTTTATAGTCGTGATAATAAATTATGTATTAGAATATGTCGACTCCGAACTTTATTATAAATATGACGAGACGAGATATATCACTTTTACTCGGGTTTGTGCCTTAATTCTTCAAGTCTACAGTCTGTTTTAGAGTAGAAGCAGATTAAAATATTTATGGAGCCTTCTTTCCTTCCACAAACCAGACTACATGATGCGGCCATACGTAGCGTTCCGCATATTTCACATCGGGATAATTCTATTACGGATCGGCAATGGGGCTTTACTGACAAAGTAACGGTATTTTCTAATTACAGAATTTATTGGAAACGCCATGAAAGTTTAGTAACAAGCGTGATTTGGTTAACAGTGCAGGCAGCGCCATGATTCGGACGTTGGCATAGATTCGATAGAATTCAAGTCTCCGTGTGTATAAACTCACTGCAACGGATTACCGCGCGGCGCTGTTCTGTTGTTCTGGCAATGGTTGCCATGGATACACAGATAGAAAACAAGTCGCCATATTGCTCTGTTTCAGAACAATAAATATATTTAACTACGATTTATTATTTTTTAAAGAATTTTATTAATAAAGAAAGAAAATATCTTAAATAAAACAAATGATGCTGCCTACTTTGTGCAATACACACAGCATACCATATCAATCAAAAAGACAAAGAAATATAGCATTAATGAACTACATATTTAGTACTCAAAAACATTTTGGGGAATAAGATCTAAATCAAACGTAGATAAGTGATTCATTTATAACGAGCTTCGTCCTAATCTCCATGTTTCTGCCCCATACAATGCTATGGTTCGAATCTAATGGTTTTTTGCTTAATCAAGAAAAGACTATCAACATAACTTTTACCCTAAATCTAATATATAAAAGTGAATGTGTGTATGTTCTCTATACAAATCTACAAGCTTTGACCGATATGTGCCAAAGTTTGCACATTTAACCTTCATAACCAGGAGAAAAACATAGGCTACATTAAAATCGGACAAATAGACGGTAAATTAATTAAAAAGATAAAAACATAAAAATATATACAGCCAAATATTAATGTATAATATTAAATGCAATCTTCTACAGTCAATTGTTCTTTATTATTGTCTGTTGTATTCAACATCGACTTTCATGAGGCCGTGGAAAAAGCAAAACGATATAAAATAACATTGTAGATACATCATGAAGGCCAAAATCTAGACAATTCATGCATTAAGTATCTTCATGCTCGACCATGCCGAAATGTAGTAATTATACACCTGATAGCAGACCTTTAATGCATGTCATTAAAGTACACCTACTCATTAAAGTACAGGTCTTTCAGCCAATGACGACTCAGGTTACAACTGTTCAGCCAATGACAGGTCAGCTTTCTACCGTTATAAAACCGCAAGTATCGATTATTCTCGGATATGCAATCGAAAGAGAATTAGCGAAAAGTCACCCAGGCTGGAAATCCAATACTGTCGCAGAAGGTTATGTTCTGTTACTATAATAATTAGCGTTAATTGTAAATAATTTTCAAATAAATTCAATTTGTCATCTCGTTTTTCAATGTCTAATTTTATTTCAATGCTATCTCTGTAGGTTCTTATGGCCTAGCAAGGTCAATGTGAACATCTGTTCCTCGGAAAAAATCAATACTTTCGCGTCTGCGCATATCTCACAACATTAGGTCATTGCTCCAGGTCAGATACAATAAAATTAATAATTTCAAGTTAGAAATATGGTCGAGCATAAAAAGTCGTATGAAAATCGCCTATAATGGTAATTAAGAAGCTCGTATGAAAATTATGAAACTCGCTTGCGCTCGTTTCATAAATATCCATACTCACTTCTTAATTACCTTCATTATAGGCTCGTTGCATAATGTACTATTATGCAGTCCAGAACCGTATTATGTGTTTCTCGAGATAGTTGTAGATAGTGAGCAGACTGTGCTTTATCAAACTGAATTCTTGAATTCTTTGAAATCGCAAGGATTGCCAACACATAATTGAATACTTAATATTGAATCACCAATAGTACTATTGCGAAATATTGATCCACAAAAAGTATGCAATGGAACAGGAATTGGTATGAAAAAACTCATGTCAAACGTAACACAAGTGACAGTATTAACTGGCAAAACGAAAAGCAAAGCTGATTTTATCCCACATATTCCTATGATAGCCAGTAACATGCCATTCGATTTTAAGCAACTGCCATTTCAGTGCAACTAGCATTCGTAATGGCCGTAGTAAAATAAAGCTCAAAGATAGTCACTCAAAGTTGCAGGCATTCACTTAAAAACTCCTTGTTTTTCACATTGTAAATAAATTGCGTAACTTTCTTTCGAGTGAGCACACCTAAACATATATACACATTTATACAAAAGAGGGAAAAACGAATTGTATGCATATCAATGATTCTTTTGTCATGTTCCTAATGTAGTATGTGAATATATGTAAGCCCACTGAAAATAACACTATATTAATTCTAAAATACGTATCTTTCAAAATATTATTGTCCGTGTCCAATAATGTGTTATTGCGAAATTCTATCTGTGTAATCATGTTGCCAGTGAAGAATGTTAAGCGTTGTGGAAAGAACAGTCACTTCATTTCTATAACATGTTTTTCAGAATATTATTATTTATGTTGACTTCTTGCATAATTATACTCTATCTGCAGTCCGTATATAAAATAAAAAGTAATATATTTAATATGTTCTGAATTTGTTAGATGTAATATCTCGAGTCATATTTAAAAAGCCCGGGTTTGATATAAGCGGACGTACAGCTGTCAAGGGGTAAAAAATCTTCCAATATACAGTAAACTGAATTATATATGTATAATTATATTTATTCTTTGATACGACCGATAGACAGATAAATTTCGGCTCACGATGACACCCCAACGGATTCAGACTGGGAACAAGGGAATTCCCTAATTACCGTCACCTGTCTGAAGTTCAAGTGAAAGCACACGTAGACATAAAATTACGTGAAATGTATGTCAGCACAGCTTCAGTTCAATGTACAGATCTTATAATTATTTTATCTCTGCCTCAATACAACGTCACATTTGTGATGGGGAGGAAAGGAGACGGCAGAAAAATTATTTAATACGCTGACAACCACGACTAAGATAAGGCACTTGAAATTTAGCGGTAACTGACCGGCAGAGATAAAATGTAAGATCCATAGAACATTGAGTCAACACTATGGGGGCGTATAGAGATCGAAGGGTGTGTTTTTGTTTTGCTGAACTTCAAGACAATGTTAACTCATTTAAAGGTTGTGTGACTGTAGACTGTATATATTTTCGTTGGGTTATACTTTGTACTGTAGTTTGATTTTTCTATTATTTTATTTGTACAGTAGCGTGAAAATTAATCCGAACACGACATATTTTTACATTTTCTGTCATTGTTGGCCTCACAGCTGCTCATACCGCTTTAATTGACATCTGTAGTACGTGTAATTCCATTGTTGAAGGTCTGTCGTTATTATTTTTTTATAATATGTGACATTTTGCCTGTCGTCTTGTACTTATAAGCATTTCAGTTGTATTGAAGACTTAATACGGCTATCCTGTGTACATTCTGTCGTCTTTACAAATGGATACAACTCCACGAAAACGGTCTAAAATTATAACATTAGCAGAGCATTCTTCTATGACACAGAGGTAAATTGCTGCAGAATGTCACATCGGTTTGGCTACTATTAATTCGATCATAAAACGATACAGGGAGACTGGATCCATCACACCCCAGAAACAAGGAAACTGTGGCCGGAAAAGGAAGACTTCGCCTGCATATGATCGTTTAATTGTCAGGAAAAGTAAATTAAATCCTAGACTAACTGCTGTCGATTTAACCCGCGAGTTAATGGCTACCAATGGGGCGAATATTCACGTCACAACCGTGCGGCGTAGGCTTTTGGAAGCTGGACGAAGGGCTCGTAAGCCTATTAAGAAGCAACTGCTAACCCCTGTTATGTGCAAAAAACGCTTAATGTGGGCAAAATTACATCAACACTGGACAGTGAATGACTGGAAGAATGTACTTTTTTCCGATGAGTCTCATTTCGAGGTCCACGGCCACCGTGTTTCTTACGTACGGAAAGGATCCGAAAAAGTAACAGCAGCTCATCTCCAACAAGCACCCAATACCCCCCTAAAGTAATGTTTTGGGGTTGTTTTACAATTGAAGGGCATGGAGCATTAATACCTATCAAGGGAATGATGAATTCTGACAAATATATTCACTTATTGGAAACCAGAATCGTACCCCAGCTGCAAAAATCATGAGGTGTGTTCCAACAAGACCTGGCACCATGCCATACGTCTCGAAAAACTACAGAATTCTTCAACAAGAAGAATATTCAGGTACTCCCCTGGCCAGGCAACTCACCCGACATCAACCCCATTGAGAACTTGTGGTCTATTTGCAAAAGAAGAATGCAAAAAATGGATTGTTCTACAAAGGAGAAGATGATTTCTGCCCTCATTGGTGTATGGTTTCACGATGAAGAAATGAAGAATATTTGTCGGAAATTAGTGGAATCCATGCCAAATCGTCTCAGAGCTGTTATTAGGAACAAGGGAGGCCACATAGATTACTGAGGTATGTCTTAGATCCTTTTTTTTATCCCGTTTGAGTGTTTTTGCATAAGTAATTACGTTGTTCGGATTAATTTGCACGCTACTGTATTTCTGGCGGTTTGGAAGAGAAGGCCTAATGGTCTTATCTACACCAGAATACATAAATAAACAAAACAAATAAATATATAAATTAAAAAAAATTAAATGTGAAGCACATGATGAAATGTTTTCTTCTCGGTGCCTGATCTATAACTGCTTTAAATTTAGCTAAGGAGTTCATTAATTCATGTAAGTGAAGTTAAGTAAAGATTCATCTTTATGGACGAGGAAAGGTTAGTAAAGACAATTTTTAGTAGGTTATTTTACGACGCTTTATCAACATCTTTGGTTATTTAGCGTCTGAATGAGGTGAAGGTGATAATGCCGGTGAAATGAGTCCGGGGTCCAGCACCCAAAGTTACCCAGCATTTGCTCGTATTGGGTTGAGGGAAAACCCAGGAAAAAACCTCAACCAGGTACCTTGCCCCGACCGGGAATCGAATCCGGGCCACCTGGTTTCGCAGTCAGACGCGCTGACCGTTACTCCACAGGTGTGGACTAAAGACAATTTGTTACGGTTGTCTATAGTTGGGTTTTCGAGATTTCCAAAAATTTAATAACCAGTTCAATTAAAAAATAGAAGCAGAAAGGAAAACCCGCGCAACTCCGGGTGCTTTCAGCTAGTCATATAATAAAAAAGGACAACATACAAAACTATACCAAATTTCTAGGGCTTTTTATAGACTCCAGTTTAACATGGGAAAAGCATATCGAATATATATGCACAAAATTATCAAGAGTTATATATTTATTAAAGAAATTAGTGACTTGCGTTTCTCAAAACTAATTCAGATGTGTCTACTTTTCGTTCTTTCAGTCGATAATTAGGTATGCCTTAATTTTCTAGGGAAATGGTAGCAAAATTGGGAGTGTCTTGATTTTGCAAAAGAAAGCCATTAGAATTCCATGTCAGTCAAACTATCTTGAACATTGTCGACCTCTTTTCAAACAATCACAGATATTAATTGTCATAAATTTATATATATATATATATATATATATATATATATATATATATATATACGATATAGTCCTTTACACTCGACAAAATATAGACAATTACTCATTAATAGCCAATATACATGATCATGAAATTAGAAATAGTGAACAAATTAATATCCCATACTGTAGATTACATAAAACTAGTACAAATTTTTCTGTCATAGGAATGAAATTATATAATAAGATTCCCAGTCAATATTATAAGTTACCAACCAATAGTTTCAAAGCTAGATTTTATAATTGGCTTTTAATTAATTATTTCTACTCTGTAGATGAGTTTCTTAACATAAATTCATACGAAATTGTTTTTTAATAAATAGTTATTTATATTTAGTTACAATTGTTACATAAGAGTGAAGTGTTTTCATTAATTTTAGAGTTTCAAAATGTTTTGTGTTTTCATTCTAATTAAACTTTACTGTTTTCAATTATTTTCAAATGTATGTTTTTTTTGACGAAGCCTATCACTATATGTTTAATGGCTTAATAAATTGAATTCAATAAATTCAATTGAATACACTCCACACAAAGCGCTGTCACTAATTTCTTCCAGAGGTCCGCAGAAGATGCTCCTTTTTCTATTAAAAGCTTCCTTTGCCATTGCTATCCTCCTTTTGACTTCCTGGCAGCAGCTCATGTTACTGCTTATAGTACACCCCAAGTATTTGAAGCTGTCCACTTGCTCTACTGCCTCATTTAGTATTCGCACGTTCATGTTCTTTATTTTTCTTCCTATGACCATGGTCTTCGTCTTGTTGGCATTTATCTTCATCCCATACTGCTCACAGCTGTCATTTAGCTCCAGTAGCATATCCCTTAGTATCATCTCCTCTTCTGCTAACAACGCCATATCATCAGCAAATCTTACGCACTTTATTCTTCTTCCTCCTACTATCGTAATTTCCATTTAGTGTCAGTATAATCGATCGATTAGTTTAAATTACATAATTCTGATTGTTGTCTTATACAGTGTAAATGTCCGATTATTAAGGAGTCCTCTGAAGTTAAGTATTTAGGCATAATTTTTTATAATCACTTAAAATGGAACCAACACATTAATTACCTTTGCAATAAATTACATAAAATAATATATTATTTTGCTTCATTGAGGAATTACTTGTTAATAAGTTTATTACGCACAATATATTTAACTTTAATCCACTTTATTTATTACAGAAGAAAATAATTAAAATATGTCTTCATAAACCTATTGATTTTCCATCTCAAAATTCGTTTTTAGACTTTAATGTACTTAACGTAAGACAAATTTATTATATTGTATTAATAAAATTCATACATAAAAATCGAAATAATTTTGAATTGTATTCTCATAATTATGAAACAAAAGGTATGAATTCTTTAAGATTGTTTGAACCAAAATGCAACACTGTTACAGTATTTAATTATAGTAGTAATTTAGGCCCAAGAATATATAACAAATTTATATTTAAATATCCGTATCTTGTCGATTCTAATAGTTCTAGTATTAAATTAAAAAGTTATGTATGGATTTTATAGAAATTGAAAAATGTAAATTTAAATTTATATATTCTAATTGCATAGTAGACATAAGACAAATTGTATTGTATAATTATTAATTTCAATTCAGGAATCCACCTCTGAGCACGTGTTCTACTCTTTCAGGGGCGAGCTAAAGTTTTCCTGTATATATTATATTTCATGTTACAATTACTAGCTAAATAAATAAATAAGTAAATAAACAGGCAGGCAGGCAGGCAGGCAGGCAGGCAGGCAGGCAGGCAGGCAGGCAGGCAGGCAGGCAGGCAGACAGACAGACAGACAGACAGACAGACAGACAGACAGACAGACAGACAGACAGACAGACAGACAGACAGACAGATAGAATAGATAGGTAGGTAGGTAGGTAGGTAGGTAGATAGATAGATAGATAGATAGATAGATAGATAGATAGATAGATAGATAGATAGATAGATAGATAGATAGATAGATAGATAGATAGATAGATAGATAGATAGATAGGTAGATAGGTAGATAGGTAGGTAGGTAGGTAGGTAGGTAGGTAGGTAGGTAGGTAGGTAGGTAGGTAGGTAGATAGATAGATAGATAGATAGATAGATAGATAGATAGATAGATAGATAGATAGATAGATAGATAGATAGATAGATAGATAGATAGATAGATAGATAGATAGATAGATAGATAGATAAATTCCTTAGTTAGCCATCAAGCTAGTTAGTCAAGGTGTCAAAATTAAGTGTTTTGTCTCTCAAAAACTGTGCCTGATAGAATGTCTTTGTGTGTATAACAACGGAATCAGTGAAAATATTTCTCTGTAATTAGTTTTTATAACTTGACTCTAATAAAAACTTCAATGTTTCTATAAAAGCAATGAAGTGGGTCAGATTTAATATAAAAATTAAATCATCTTCTCACGGAATGCAGAAATATAAATTATTTCATTAAAAAAATACAATTTTAAATCCATCAGCCGTACAAGACACCGCCCGTGACGCAACCGTTCCCACAGATCGCCTCGAAAGCAGGTTCTCTTCGCACTCGACCTGCACATGTAGTGTTTGCCTCAACAATTCTCTAGCTGCAGTAACACTGAAACTTCAACGCTGTACAGAAATCATGGTCATGAGTTCAAATCTCTTAGGCATGATATATTATTCTGTGTTGTTTCAGGCGGAGACTTGATGCGGTTGTGAAACAGTACATAGCCTACTTTTCTGTATTAGATACTGCTTGTCTGAACCACCTAAGTGATCTTTAAAATTTAAACACCACAGCGTGGTACAATGTGCCACTCCCCCTTTCAGTAGCCATTTTGGAGTTTCTGTGTTATAGCAATTTTCTTGGAATTTAGACAGGCAACTATCTGACCAGTGCTAGGAAGGCTGTGGCTTACTAATTCCTTATAGATATGGAGAACATAGAGTGCACTGTATGAGGTGAGATAGTAGATAAATAGTACTGTAACTTTAAACTACGTTTTCCATAACTTACATTTTTCAATGCTTATGTACCTTTTCCTCTGCAACCAGCAATAGTAAAAATATGAAATTTTGTACACTAGCTTAAAACTGTATTATCTATAACTCCCAGCAACAAAATTTTGATTTTTTGTAATATCTGTGAGTTTTATACATCACAAAACTTAGAAAAAAAAAAAGTGTTTCATATCTATAATTTTTAAAACAACAACAATAATAATAATAATAATAATAATAATAATAATAATAATAATAATAATAATAATCCGTGGCGCTACAGTCCGTGAAGGGCCTAGACCGACCAGCCGGCTGCTGGCCTCACGCCCACATGACGAAGCAGAGGTGGACGATCATCCAAGCAGAATGGAGTTATCGTGTGGTTAGCACGATGATCCTCCCAGCCGTTATAGCTGGCATTCGCAACCGGATTTCGCTACCTATCGTAGCTCCCCAAGTGCATCACGATGATGGGTGGGCACCGGTCCCATACACTGGCCGAAATTTCATGAGCAAATTTGTTTCCCCATGAGGACTCGAACCAACGCGCATTCCGTAACGCGAGTGCTAGGCAAGATGCCTTAGACCACGACGCCACGGCGCGGGACTTTTTAAAACAATATAAAGCCTAAATAAAATATTTGGTTACAGGAAAATATTACTTTAGGTATTGATAACACATGTGCAAAGTTTAAGGTTCATTCGTTTAGCAAATTTTTAGAAAAAGGTACATTTTAAAATTATTTTAATGAAAAGTTTAAAAAATACGAACTGTTATACATAGAATTCTGAAAAAAAAAAAAAAAATTGGAGGTAAAGAAAACCCTGTTTTAAACTAATATTTCAAATTTCAAGGTCCTGGGTTCAAAAATATGAAAGTTATAGGCAATTCAGTAACATAATGTTATTTTTCATCCGACCTCCCTTAATAGGTTTCACTTCTGTCTTGAGTAAGGGCTACAAGTCATTTTTCATGAATTCAGTTTTTGTTTAATGAAATGTCCGAAAACAGGTTAAAAACTCATAAGTGACACCAATAAGACTCACTCATGAGGTAACTAAGCCAGGAGATAATGAGTTATAATGAATTGAATAATTACAGTATAGTATTAATATGAGGGGGTCAGAAGTAAAAGGGTATAAGTGCATTTAAGTTATTTGTGAGAAAATGCGGTTGAAATTACTTAAAATTTCGTAAATTCCGTGAAATTTTTTATTTCAATTTTAGTGTGTGGTGTGGTTAAAAGATATATCCCTTTGCCACTAAAATTTTAAATGTTTTCGCTTGCCCTGGATGGACTTAACTCATGTGCTTAGAAATGTCACTTGTACCCCTTTGCTTCTGACCTTCTCACATGTAAGAGGCTTATCTTGGAATATTACTCTACAACAAAACAAAAGAAGAAGAGAGTAAACAAAAACATGTTTCCAAAGGATTAGGAAAATATGGTCAAAGCCACCTGTGTACAGTTCTAGCACAGTCTAGTACAGTGATGTCAAAGCAAGCGCATTTTTCTGACCTTGACGTCGTGCGCGGGCATCAAACGCTAAGTTTGGAAAGAGGAAGGGTTGTGTATATGAATAAGCAGCCTATTGGATTAAGAAAACAGTGGTGCACAAACTTCAAACGGAACGTGAAATTTTATGTCATTATTTTTATATGGCTTCTTTCTGTTTAATATTATCCATATTGTCTGTAAAACAAAAGTACTAACACTGATTTCTTAATATTGCACTTGTGTTTTAAATCTTAATAACATAATGGAGAGTTAAGAAGGAATATTCACTTAAATTCCATAGTAGTATAATATTATACTGTATTAAGTGGATGAAACACATCATTCATAAAGAAAGTGATATTCCAAAGAAAGAGATTGAGTATGACATGATAAGTTGGAATTTATATTGATGGTATCTTTAGCCTCACAAAAGTAATCAATAAACTAATCAAAACAATATTACAGTACAAAGCAAAGTTACCTAGGTACTGTATCTGTTTTAAGTGTAACTAATATTCCATATCAAAACTCTTATCGCATTATGCTTTTAGGGTGATATTTGTGAACAACTTCCTTTCATCAGAATATTAAATTATTTTCTCGAAATCTGCTGAAGCTATAGAGCTGACATTTTTACAACACATGGGCACATATCTTCTGCTTATGATGTAACAGTAGTTGCTTTGTTAATTCATTCCCTTGCAAACAATTTCCATGCGAATATTTTCAAAATGTTCAATACACTATCTTCAGTAATACGTATATACGGTATATTAGATTTACGAAAACATTCTGTAAGGCTACTAAATAAATAGGCCTATACCTGAAAATTTCACTTTTCTATACGAAAAAGTTGAGAAAATAATTCATTTGAATAAAAAAATCAAACTTGTGAAAAATGAGCATTAAAATTAAAACTTACATTCTTATAATTAACTTATACTTCTCAGACAAATCTAAAAATTAACATGGATACAGTTTTAATAAGTTCTCTTCCCTTTATCTATTGAATCAGTTGTGGCCATCCCTGAATATAGCTCGACCAAGCGGCATATACTACCACTTTCGTCTGTCTCTTCCCTTTCCGCTGTAAAGCCCTCAGGCTCTCCTGGGCTCTAAAGCGCGCGCTTGCTCCTGTGGGCATCAATTGACATGCCTGGTCTAGTATATACAGTTACGAAGCTTGAGTTGTGAGGGTGCCAGGAACAATTGACTGTGCCGATACTATTTCGCATTGTCTGTAATGAAGCGATATTAGCGATCCTAGTGGTTAGCAACTATTTATGGATGCATATTTACTATGTATTGAGTTTCGTGACTGTATACACTAGACTGTGGTCCTAGTGTAACATGCTCTGGAACTGTTAAGAACGTCAGTGGCTGGCTGTGGCTGTAACATTCTTACAACAGGACACTCCCTGCTCAACGTTGTTATAGAAGTGGACACACCCTCGTCTCCACTCTACAGCAGTCTACGGCTGATCAATTCATCGTTTTGTTGAACGTCCAACGCCTCTCCTGCCAACTGTGGGACTCTTGAATATTTTAGCAGTGTTAATGTGTCGATTCCCCGATAGCAGCGGCAGTGAAATGCAGATTTTACGCTGCAGGAAGGTTACGATCGTGAAATCGAACCTCGTCTAGAGTAGTATGGACATTTCTCCGTTGCTAATATGTCTTACGCTATGGCTCGGCGCCATACTGACCTCACGTCACATGAGTCCCACGATTTCTGGATATAGTATGTGTAATGTTATGTTACAACAACTTCTAGAAATTTTTCGTACGTAGACCATAGCCTCACAAGGACTGAAGAGCCTTTAAAAAAGTGTCCATTCACGCTATTTGAAACATCTATCTTTAATTTTTATATTCAATTTTTCTCGATTATCTATGTTTGTTACATAGTCTATATTACTACAACCTGATAATTTAGTCTGAAACTTCATTCATTTTTCCTGTTGCACAGGGGTTCTCAAAGATTAGGGAAAACGCGGAAATTCTACTTGAAGCAAGTAAAGCGATAGGGTTAGAAGTAAATCCTGAAAAGACTAAGTATATGATTATGTCTCGTGACCAGAATATTGTACGAAATGGAAATATGAAAATTAGAAATTTATCTTTTGAAGAGGTGGAAAAATTCAAATACCTGGAAGCAACAGTAACAAATATAAATAATACTCGGGAGGAAATTAAAAGCAGAATAAATATGGGAAATGCCCGTTATTATTCGGTTGAGAAGCTTTTATCATCCAGTCTGCTGTCAAAAAATCTGAAAGTTAGAATTTATAAAACAGTTATATTACCGGTTGTTCTTTATGGTTGTGAAACTTGGACTCTCACTTGAGAGAGGAACAGAGATTAAAGGTGTTTGAAAATAAGATTGTTATGAAAACATTTAGGGCTAAGAGGGATGAAGTTACAGGAGAATGAAGAAAGTTACACAACACAGAACTGCACGCATTGTATTCTTCACCTGACATAATTAGGAACATTAAATCCAGACGTTTGAGATGGGCAGGCATGTAGCACGTATGGGCGAATCCAGAAATGCATATAGAATGTTAGTTGGGAGGCCGGAGGGAAAAAGGCTTTTAGGGAGGCCGAGACGTAGATGGGAAGATAATATTAAAATGGATTTGAGGGAGGTGGGATATGATGATAGAGACTGGATTAATCTTGCTCAGGATAGGGACCAATGGCGGGCTTATGTGAGGGCGGCAATGAACCTCCGGGTTCCTTAAAAGCCATTTGTAAGTAAGTAAGTAAGTAAGTAAGTAAGTAAGTAAGTAAGTAAGTAAGTAAGTAAGTAAGTAAGTAAGTAAGTACAGGGGTTCTCAAATTGTGGTTTGTGGAGGTTTAGTAAGTGGTATTTCTTTAAATTTTATAAAAATAACCAATTGTCAAGATGTAACTAAGATAACAGTTAATTTCTCACTTGTAGTGTTGGGGGACAATAACAAACGATTTTTAATTTCATTTTCCATTACTCCCATAAAATAAATGTCGAAGTTTTCTTATGTTGAAAGGTTTGTTGAGGAAAATGATATTCGTTCCAAACCAGACATGGTGGCTGAAGTATACAGGAGCGCTGACATTTGAAAACAGAGCTCTAGAGGTAGGTTCCTTACAGGAATGAGATGGGCAGGGCATGTAGCACGTGTGGGCGAATCCAGAAATGCATATAGAGTGTTAGTTGGGAGGCCGGAGGGAAAAAGACTTTTAGGGAGGCCGAGACGTAGATGGGAAGATAATATTAAAATGGATTTGAGGGAGGTGGGATATGATGATATGCCAAAGTCATTTTTACTTGTGAATATGATAGGAGATTTTGGTGAAAGAAGACGTAAACAACAAGAGTTATGCACGCGTTTTAACTGAACTCATTTAAATCGGCAACCTATTTTTCAGTCAAGTGTAATTAGAATAGAAGCTAATTTCAAAGAACATAAACATGTTAGAGCATGGAAGATCATTTTCTGTTAAGAACATCTTGTTTGGTTTTTATTTTTTCAATAGAACTGCTTTGATAACACGAGGACTAAAAAACATATCAAAAATAAAATTGTTACCATGGTAACAGTAACCATTGTGCTTATGTACAAAACAAATTAAAGCCTATATCTATAAATATATGCTCTTTCAGGTTATACCACAGTCTGGTATGCACAGTCACGAAGCTTGAGTTGTTGAGGTTACTAGGAACAATTGACTGTGCCGGTACTATTTCGCATTGTCCGTGATGAGGCGATAGTAGCGATCCTGGTGGTTAGCAACTATCTATGGGTGCATATTCCATACTTATTGAGCTTCGTGACTGTATATACTAGACTGACGTTAAACCGTATAAAAAAACTATGCTTACATGGCGTCATATAAAAATGTTTTCGATGACGTCACAGCTCGCATAACAACTGTCGCAAATATATATATTTTTTTACTATTACACTTTTACTACATCACACTACTTTTGACCAATAAAACGGTAAGAAAGGACGTCTTTCAACCAATCATGGCTGCACAATTTTATCGCGTCCCTAGCATTTGTTTAATTTTATCGCGTCCCTAGCATTTGTTTATTTTTATCACTACCCTAGCGTTTGTTTCTTTGTTTGCCATCATTTCAAACTGCACTGGTCTGGACGTCAAAAAAACAGAAAATTACAAACCACTCCAGTCGATGCACAGCACTTTCAAATATGACTCGCATTGGCATTCAAGAATAAGAATTAATAAAGATCACTGGTCATATATGAAGAGCACCATTCGGAAATCCTGAATAAGTTGAGGGATACACCATGTACATCAACGAGTTCACTTCTTTTACGCACACGTCCAATATAACATCAACTGAACCACCAACCTCTAAAACATTCAAATTTGAAAATTGTACTTTCAGTAATTGTTCATTTTAAAATTATTCATGTTTACGTTTTATTTCACCATCGTCAATTAAAACGTTTCTTGTTTATTTCATCATCCCTAATTAAAACTTTTCTAACACTTGTTTATATTATTTAGGTTATGTTATAGCTTCTGCTATATGATATTATGGATACTCACTTATCAGAGATTGTTTAATACTAAGATTTATTGAAAATCATCTGTCAAGTGACGTTGATTACTGGGATCCGGATGATTGAAGTGGAATGCAACTGTTTTGATAAAAATGAAACTGAATCAACAAAGCCTTCTTGACTAGTAACCGTCCACAGAGTTCAATGAAGATTCCGTAGTTGGCACAACTGATAACAAGAAAACATAATCATAAAACACTATTGCCATCTAGCGTATTGTTGAGATGATACAATAATATATTTGAAGACAGTTTTGTATATTCATAAGTCAATTAATATTTTATTGTATTGGAGTACTTCGTTACTTCTGAAATTTATATACTTTCTTCTAATCGTGTAATAGTCAACTAAATCCCACTCGAGTTTTGATTTTCTCTAGATAAATCAAAACCTCTAGTGAGATTACTGTTGATAAAAATATTATTTTGTAATTACGAAGTATTACATGTCTCAACTTTTGTCCAAAAGCTCCTCATTCAATTTTTAATTGTAATTAAGCGTTACTTAAAAAAAATTTTATTTGAGGTTTTGTGTGACATAGGACATTATGATTGCTGAAATATTTTCGAAAAGTATACGTATCCAAAATATAAGAGAGATCAGAAAATGTCCAAGAAAATGAAGCAAGATTTGTCACTCTAAAATAGCAGACAGAGCTGATCTCTTAAGTAAAGAGATGTATGTATGTATTTATTCACACTGCAATGGGTATATACCCGGTGGCAGTGGTAACTAATTACACTCAATAATGACAATAATAAACACAATTAATAATAATACTAATAATTAATACTACAATAATTTATAATAATAATAATACTAATAATAATAATAATAATAATAATAATAATAATAATAACAGGGAACATCCTAAATTAAATGAAGCACGATCACTTAAAGTAACATTTAACATTAATCTAATTTGTATCTTAAACCTAAGTTCGAACTAAAAGCCACGAGTATGATACGTTCATATCTGCACAAGTACCTTTCAACATTACACTCATTTCGCTGTCAACTCACTCACTGCACTGGAACTGCGACACATTTCACTGATTCTCTCCTGATTTCACTAACACTTCAAAAACATTTCAGTGTTCAAATACTTTGCACTTCCACTATAAACTATAAAGCTTCACTGACAGGAACACGTTTCACTTACACAACACACTTCACTGACACAACATAATTCTTCACTGACACAACACTTCAATAACAAAACATCAATTACACCCTTTAAATAGTGTGTATAATATACTACCGTCTATTAGTAAAGTCCTTAATCCTATTTTTAAATGCTTTTTTGGTTGTTGGTAAAGCCTTTAGTAAGTGTGCAGGTAAAGCATTCCAGTCCCTGATAGTACGATTGAGAAAAGAAATCTTTCCAGTGTCCGTCCTCTGTCTTCTTTCCCTCAATTTGAAGAATAACAACGGGAAATTAATATCGTTGTCCAAAATTGTCACGAATGCAGACTAACTTACGGGCCATACGTCTATGCTGTGAAACCAATCTGTTCATGGATTCACAACTCATTCCATGCTCCAACAAATAATACATCACCGAAGTCGCTATAGCGATTCGTATTTGTTTTGTTGATTGGGAACGAAATCATTTCGAATTATCATTACAACAGGATATATCAACAAGGGACAATCCTGAATACAATTGGAATATGAAAGAAATATTATGAATTTCTGCATTTACTGTGACGGATTTGATGTGGTTTGCAAAAGAGGTACAAGAACACAAAAGTGCCCCAAAAGCCTAAATAGGCTGGTTCACACATTTCTTAAACATTATATTTCTTAAAAACGTAAGTTTTGGGGCAAAAATTGAAATATTTTTTTTCCAAAGAACTTGTGCAACTTAGGCTTTGTACATTGAAGAACAAGACTACGAATCTACTCAAGCAATGTAAATCGTAAATCTTAACAAGGTAAAGGAGTTAGAAATTTAATCAGTGATATATAAGTGTTAAAAAGTGTAGGCCTATATAGCAAATGAAGAACCATTTTTTTTAATTATTTATGCTCGACCTGCCGAAATGTAGTAATTATACACCTGATAGTAGTCATTTAATGCATGTCATTAAAGTACAACTATTCATTAAAGTACAGGTTTTCGATTATTCTCGGATTGCAATCAAAAGACAATTAGCGAAAAGTCACGGAGGCTGGAAATCCAATACTGTCGCAAAAGGTTATGTTCTGTTACAATAATAATTAGCGTTAATTGTAAATAATATTCAAATAAATTCAATTTGTCATCTCGTTTTTCAATTCTAAATCAATTTCCAGTTTATATCAAAATTAGTTCATGTTATTCTCCAGATTACATCAAGGTCAATGACATTATTGTCCCTCGGAAAAAATCAATACTTTCGCGTCTGCGCACATCTCACAATTTAAGAGCTATGAACACTTCCAATCTTCTGTCAGATACAAATAAAATTAATACTTCTGAATAATTTCAAGTTAGAAATATGGTCGAGAATAAAAAGTCGTATGAAACTTGCCTATAATGGTAATTAAGAAGCTCGTATGAAAATTGTGAAACTCGCTTGCGCTCGTTTCATAAACAAACATACTGGCGTCTTAATTACTATCGTTATAGGCTCGTTGCATAATGTACTATTATTATCACATGATAAACGACATTAAGATATATAGATCATATGCGGAGACTAAGAGGAAGGCATAAAATAGGAAAGACTGGAGAATGCTGGGTTTGCAGTGAAAGACTTTCGTTTTGGACAGGAATGAATGAATGAATGAATGAATGAATGAATGAATGAATGAATGAATGAATGAATGAATGAATGAATGAATGAATGAATCCTTTTATCTATCACCTGAAAAATATTTGCACTTAATTCTCAAACATAGTTGAATATAATAAAATTGATATGTTAGGTATGGAGAAAATAAGTGTCATGTTTTGTCTAACATAGGCCTATGACATTCCTAGGTCATGTCTAACGAATTACTACAGGGACATCATTTTATTTTTACTTCAATTTTTATTGTATATGAGTTCTTTAATGTACTTCACTCCCATCTCTTCTACTAGTAAACCTCGCCCGTCCTCCACACAGAACTAACACCACATTTGCAGTCAAAGTTGCCTTACGGTCACAGTAAACAGTACTGAGTTAGTGAGTATAGTAGGTTCCAGAAATATGTTCGCGTTTTCCTGTGATGAAAGAGCTTACAATATTGAATCATATTTTCGCACAGATACTGTCGTCCGTTTACCTATCTCGCATCCCGGTTTCCTCCCGCTTCTGCTCGCCCGTCTGTAAAGGCTAGTGGCTGGGCTATCTTAGCTTTTTTCTAAAAACATTTATTTTTTGTTAGGAATTGGATGTCTACGTAATATTATGCAACTTAAATAAAAGGGTCTCGTTAATTAATTGTCACGTGATTTCCCTCCTTTCTACGACCCTACTACATAACCACTTGGACGGATATTAGATGGCATGTCTCAGTAATTTTATTTGTGCGGGTTGGGCAGAATTGAAGATTGAATTTACAATACGTAAGGCACTCTTTTATAGAGTAGGTACAGAATTATTTCAACATAAGTTACTAGTACGAAGGACGAAATTGGTAATTGGAATTAGATGCAATAGTCTGTAGTGCGATAATATGCACAAAAGAACTGAAGCCTGTATCGAAATGAACGGCCACCATTTTCAAAATTGTGTTTAAATATCCATGTTATGATTATTTTTCAATTTAACTTCATTCTCTATATTGTACGCTAATGTGCTGTAGACAGTATAATATACACTACATAATGAATACGTTCACATGGATAACTCAATTCGTGAGTAAAAACACTCATTGTTAATACTGTACTGTATTTTGATCAAACAAAAACCTAATGAAAATTATCAAACTCAAAATCGCGATATTTCCTAGTTTACGTAAATGGATTAACTACAGTACCTAGTAAAGTGATTTGTTTGTATTTTACGCCAGTATCATCGAACTCCAGTCGTGGAAGGGGGTAGCAAACGGTATTTCTGGTTCTCAACCGTTAATCCAAAGGTATAGTCATGCTAATATTATAAATATTAGTAAAAATAAGATGATGTCCCTTATATTTTGTATATAAAATATTCCATTTGGTTCATAGTGTAATATTTTATCAACTTAATGTTTCAAATTCTCCCTACTAGAGTTTCATGTCATATCTGCAAAATATACGTCAATGGTGTTTCGTATGTAGTAATGTCTCTTTGCAAAAATAACATACAATCATAATATAAACAAATATCATTCACAAGACAGCCGGGACTTTGCAATATATTTTGTGAATTTTAAAATAAGTCTAATGGATACCACAATTTGCCTGTATACACAAGAAGAAAAGACAAATTTGCTTGTTTAAGCCACACGACTTGTAACGTACACAAAACTAATACATATTTAATTATGTTATGTAATGTCGGAAAAACAAACGCACACGTGAGGGCACACAGCCTGTAGGGCGGGTTGCGGACGAGGTAATGCATTTTAAATGTCGATACGTTTTGAGAAGCATCTCCCCTCATTCAGACATGAGGCTCTCAGGGGCGGTATTAAGTTTTTTAACGGAAAATTAATCACGCCTCGTGCTTGGTGATTGTTTCAAAACTTGAGCGTAGTGGTAGAACTTGCCGTCAGAGTGCTCTGTTTGTCACAGCCGAATTCCAAGCTTGAACTTTTACCTCTGAATTTCCTTTCGGAATTAACTTTGATTCCAGATAAATTCACGTCACAAAACTGTACATGGGAAGCCCATGACGACTCACTCAAGTATGTTATAAGCTACTGCTTTTGTGAAGATGAATTTAGGTTTCATCCGTAACAGAATAAACAACAACAACAACATCGTCTAACTAAAGTCAGCATGTTTTGCTATTAGATCTATGCAAGAGATAGTATTTTATTTTATTGGGTTAATTTACGACGCTGTATCAACATCTAGGTTATTTAGCGTCTGAATGAAATGAAGGTGATAATGCTGGTGAAATGAATCCGGGGTCCAGCACCGAAAGTTACCCAGCATTTGCTCGTTTTGGGTTGAGGGAAAACCCCAGAAAAAACCTCAACTAGGTAACTTGCCCCGACCGGGATTTGAACCCGGGGCACATGGAACTTGGTATGTGAGGATAATCATATGCTAAGAACTCAATAATGGTATTACCGAGTTTTTCTACTTCCAGTTTAACCGGAAGTAACTCCAACTCTCTTATTTTAAATGGAACACTCAATATATATTTTTATTTTTGAATAAAGCTCATTAAGAGCTTTTCAAAAATTACCCACACTCGATACTTCTGTACAAATTCAGTGTTGCTAAATAAAAATGGAAGTGGTGCAAGATATTCCGAAAGCCTGGTTAAATCATTCCTTAAATGATTTCTATGATCGAGTGACACATTGTAAAGCAGCTGAGAGCCACCAATTTGAACACATAATTTAGAAGGTGAGCTAGCTTTGTTTTGTTTTTGTTAAGGAAGGAGTATTTTATTATTTTAATATTCGATACACTTTTCTGTTTTTTGAATTAGTAACACTGAATTTGTATAGAAGTATCAAGTGTGGGTACTTTTTGAAAAGCTCTTAATGAGTACTATTCAAAAATAAAAATATAAATATATTGGATGTTCCATTTAAAATAAGAGAGTTGCAGTTACTTCCGGTTAAACCGGAAATATAAAAACTCGGTAATACCATTATTGAGTTCTTAGTATATGGTTATCCCCACATACCAAGTTTCATGTCACTGAACCGTATGCTTCAAAAGTTATTTAGGTGGTGCGAGACTTTTAACTAACCCTGTATATATTATGCATACCTCCACTCGGTAAAGAGTTTTGGAATAATATTCTGACGAAATTCCACAAATAGTAACAGTAGTTTTAGTTTTTTCCTTTAAATGAGCAGAAATTTGATCCGAACAAGATGAACTTTTCGTTGTGAAAAGGAATTTTAAAATGTTACATTTGTTCCAATCAAAATTCTGCCTATTTAAAAGCTAAAACTAAAATTATTTCAACCATTTATTATCACAAAACACTGCTCTCTTAAATTGACTGAACATATTGGGGATTAACTCAATGACTTCCCTCAAAAAACGTTGTGAAAAGTTTCAAATAAAGCAATTTTTATCTGGTAATGGAGGAAAAACGAGCAAAATTCAATTAAACTTTTTGTTTGACATAGCTCAAAGAATAATCCTCTGAAATGAAGGACATTACCTACTGTAGTGGTTGGAAATCAAGTGAGCTGCCATAGTTCCGTACAAGAGGTATAGATGTTAAGCATAGCAAAGATCAAATACAAAGTCAAAGATATTAATACATAAAGGCAAAGATATTAATACAGTGTTGAATCTTCAACACCTACGGTTAACCCTATATAGTAAGTAATGTTTTAAAGTAATTTGTATTACCCAATTTTTATTCCTTTATTTGTTTCTTTATTCCAGTTTCTATTAATTAATTAATTAATTAATTAATTCATGCATTTATTTAATTATTTTGTAATAAAATAATTATTGACGTAAATTAAAGTATAATAGGCCTATAGGCCTAAGCCTAAATCTAAGTACGTATTTTCTGTCCTCTTTCCTTCGAACAATGTCCTCCTTTTTGAAGCTTTGTGTCCTCTTTCTTATAGATGTGAATCTAGTCACCTAAATATGAGAAAACATATCAGTAAAGTTAAACTTGCCTGCTTTCCATTTCAAGGCAAAGTCCTCAACACTATATAATTTTGACAGGGTGGGAAACAGAGGTACAAGCGATGAAAGCCACAGTATTATAAAAGAAATTGTAAATCATTTCGGGTACCGTATTTCTTGAAATTTAAATATTTAAATACTATACAGGATGTTTAAAAAATACGGGGTATAACTTCAGGTATGAATTTCCCACATATAGACAATCAAAATAGTTCATTACAACATGTGTCCGGAAATGCTTTATTTCCGAGTTATGGCCTTCACAACATTGAAATTCACCAGAACGTTTTTCTTTCCGCAGATCGTTGCCGTCAAAGGAGACATTAAGAGGGCACTGTGACAGTTCATTCCGAGGCGAAGGTTACATTCAGTGTTGTGTAGGCGTTAGACTGTGCGACATGTATTCAAATCAAGAGCTGGCAGAGATACACTTCATGTACGGTAAGGCGGACGGCAATGCTGCGCTGGCTCGTCGTTTGTACCAGGAGAGGTACCCACAGCGACAATGTCCAGATCGGAAGACATTTGTACGTCTCCATTACCGTCTGTGCGAGTATGGAAAATTTAACTCTCCTGGTTTGGGAAGGGGACGACCAAGATCTACAACTCCAGAAGTACAGGAGGAGATTCTGGAGGCTGTGAACATGACTCCTTCCATCAGCACACGAAGGGTAGCGTTGCAAGTCAATGTTCCTCATACGACTGTCTGGAGACTGTTGAAAGAGTATCAATTGTATCCTTATCATTTGCAACGTGTACAGGCCATGTCACCAGCAGATTAGCCTGCACGAGTTAGGTTCTGTCAGTGGTTCTTGCAGCAGTGTGGTGTAAATCCGAACTTTCCTGCCTTAGTATTATTTACAGATGAAGCACAGTTCATACGAGATGGCATAACAAATTTCCACAATCAGCATGTAAGGGCGTATGAAAACCCACGTACAACTGTTCCATCTCATCATCAGGTGCGGTTCTCCCTCAACATGTGGGCCGGTATCATTGGTGATCGATTAGTTGGACCCCATGTACTTGTAAACAGACTTACGGGGCAGGCGTACACAAACTTCCTGGAAAACACCATACCTCATGTTTTAGAAGACACTCCACTGATCAATCGTCAACACATTCACTTCTTGCATGATGGCGCTCCTGCACACTTCAGTCGTACGGCTCGCCGGTACTTGGATCTAAGGTTTCCTGATCGATGGATAGGTAGAGGTGGCCCAATCGCTTGGACTCCACGCTCACCTGATCTGAACCCTCTCGATTTCTACTTGTGGGGCCATTTAAAATCATTGGTTTATTCGTCTCCGGTGCCTGATTTGGAATCCCTTCGGAATCGAATTGTGGCATGTTCTGAGGACATACGCAATACTCCTGGAGTTTGGGATCGTGTTCGCAGGTCAATGAGATATCGATGTGAGGTCTGTATTCAAGCAGGAGGTGGACATTTTGAACATATTCTGTAATGACAACGACCTGCGGAAAGAAAAACGTTCAGGTGAATTTCAATGTTGTGAAGGCCATAACTCGGAAATGAAGCATTTCCGGACACATGTTGTAATGAATTATTTTGATTGTCTACATGTGGGAAATACATACCTGAAATTATGCCCCGTATTTTTAAACACCCTGTATATACTTTAATCAGTAACAAAATATACAACCATGAACATCTCCAAGAAATTTGTTTACAATAAAATAAGATCCTTAAAAATTGTAAAGATAAATAAAGAAATATAAATCTGATAAAATAAATTTTAGTTTTTCGCTTAAATTGAAATATAGTATATGAACACCACATACACTCGTATTACAATGAATATCTGGGAAAAAGCTTCTGCTAATAATTGTCTAACAAAATGACTTTTAGAATAATCATAACACAGAAATAAAAATAGATGATATTGTGACAGCTGCAACGGGGTTCGAACACGCGTCCGACAGGGCGCGCGGCAGACGAAACGCTGGTACGGGGAGCATCTGCATGCTGAAGGGCAGAAGGGGTGTATTACGTCAACGCGACGAGGGGAGGTTGCGCGCGCAACTGCTACGTGCGGAGTGAAGGGGGGACGGACCCTCCCGACTCTTCCAGAAGTCCGTCGAAGTGGAGATATCCAGATAATTCGAGAAAGCTATCTCTGCACACCTGTAGAAATTTCTCGCAACTATGGTTTAGCTATAAAAGAAGAAACGCGAGCGAACTTGAGCAGTTTTCAGTTTATTCAGCCATTCAATGAGTAAGCCAGTGAACAGAGCAAGCCAGCCAGTCTTGTGTACCGGAGTTCGACTTGAGTGTGCCTCCGCAATTGTGCCAGCATCCGAAGGCCTGAGTTCGAGTGCAGTGGACCGCAGTTGGAGGGACCTGAGTTCGAGTGCAGTGGACCGCAGTTGAGGGACCTGAGTTCGAGTACAGTGGACTGTCTCTGAAGGTCTGTGTTTCGAGATACTGTGAACTCGAGTGACTGAGCTAGAAGAATTGTGAACTGAGAACTGACAGTTCTGATTTGTAAATAGTGCTTTGTAAAAATTAGTTAAGATTAACAGTTCATTGTTGTTCGTAATAGTCCAAGTAAATTGTCATTGTCGTCAGTGGAGTGCACTAACGAATACTGTGTTACTGTGTGGAGAGTAAATCCTATTGTTGAGATAATAAAGTTACATTGTTGTTAGTAAATAAAAATTTACAATATGAATAATAGGAAATAAAATAATATGGAAGCAGACAAGGTCAAAAATGTAGAAAACTAACCTACAAATTGAATTTTACATCCTGGAATTTTCATGACAGACTACCAAGGGGGTAACAAGATTAACCCTAGAATAACGCGAATTACTTATCATCATCATCATCATCATCATCATCATCATCATCATCATCATCAGCCTTCAAATGTTAGACCCCAGTGGATCTGTTACGGTCTCCTGCCAGCGTTTCCTAAGTCTTCCTAAATTTCTTCGATCTCTTGGGACATACGATAAAATCTGCCTGGGCCATCTAGAGCGATCCACCCTCTTGACATGTGTCCGCCACTGAAGCCTGTATTGCTGTAAATAATGGACAATAGAGTCAATTTTTAATTCCTTCAGAATATATCTACGTTCCGATGATGGTCGAGAAGAGAGTATCCTGCAGTTTTTCGCATGAATCTCATTTCGGCAGTTGTTAGCCGTCTTTCGTCGCATTTTCTTAGTGTCCATGCTTCACTGCCATAAGTCAAAACTGGTCGTGCGAGAGTTTTGTAGATTTTCAGCCTTGTATGTCTTTGTATTTGGGAAGGTTTGAACACACTGTTGATGGTTCCAGCAATTTTTAGAAAATTTGAGATTTTGTTGTCTATATTATCATCAGTGATGAATAATAGATTATAACCTAAATCGGCCGCGGCGAAAATGGCGAAAATGCTATCATGCGCCGAGCCACTGTGTAACCTGCAACGTGTATAGCACATATGGAGGGAGGCGGATACCCGAAGGGGAAGTGAAGCAACTGTCTGACATTAACGGTTTTTCATTTTAATTACACTGGAAAAGATTAAAAAACGGGCTCTTAAGTGTTGTCGGAAAAATTCACCATTAAAATGGGACACACTCACGGACAGGAGAACGCGAATTCGATTATGCGCACTGTTCAAAACATACAGAGGTGAGCCTGCCTGGAGAGAAATAAAAAATAGGTTGCAGCCGCCAAATTACTCTTCAAGGAACGACTACTCATATAAATTGAGGGAAAGAAGACAGAGGACGGACACTGGAAAGTTTTCTTTTCTCAATCGTACTATCAGGGACTGGAATGCTTTACCTGCAGACTTACTAAAGGCTTTACCAACAACCAAAAATGTATTTAAAATAGGCTTAAGGGCTTTACTAATAGACGGTAGTATATTATACACACTACTTAAAGGGTGTAATTGATGTTTTGTTATTGAAGTGTTGTGTCAGTGAAGAATTATGTTATGTCAGTGAAGTGTGTTGTGTAAGTGAAGAAGTATGTCGTGTCAGTGAAGTGTGCTGTGTAAGTGAAACGTGTTCCTGTCAGTGAAGCTTTATAGTTTATAGTGGCAGTGCAAAGAATTTGAACAGTGAAATGTTTTTGAAGTGTTAGTGAAATCAGGATAGAATCAGTGAAATGTGTCATAGTTCCAGTGCAGTGAGTGAGTTGACAGCGAAATGAGTGTAATGTTGAAAGGTACTTGTGCAGATATGAACATATACTCGTGGGTTTTAGTTCGATCTTAGTTTTAAGATACAAATTAGAATATTTCAAATGTTATTTTAAGTGATCGTTTCATTTAATTTAGTATATTCCCTGTTGTTGTTATTATTATTATTATTATTATTATTATTATTATTATTAATTATTAGTATTATTATTAATTGTATTTTTAATTAATAAGTTTATTATTGTAATTATTGAGTGTAATTAGTTACCACTGCCAGCGGGTATATACCCATTGCAGTGTGAATAAATACATACATACGTCAAGCACTTAAATAAAATTATATACAGTACAAGGCTACAAACTAATGTTTAGTACGTGTAACGAAGAAAGAAATGAACAAGAAAACATAGGACACATTATCACAACCTAAAATTAACTGTCTTCAGAATGTCTCTGCGACAAAGTTTCAAAATTAGGAATTATGTCACTGCCAGTCGTAGTTGATCACGAAGCTATTTGTCTGTCAGTCGTGATCTAAATTTGGTTTTTACTATTTTCATTGTTGAAAATAATTTTACACAAACGTAAGTTGTAGCGAACATGGCTTCAACAGAGCAAGCGAAAGAACGAAGCTTCGGATATTTATTTTCTGGCAAAGATTTGAAAAGTTCAACATTTGTCAAGTCCTTACATCTAGCTTTCATTTAACATCACATAGTAAATCAGTGAGTTTAAATTGAAGAGCTAACCGCATTATTCGTACATCTGCTGAAAAAGGATCGACGTACAGAGATGATGATGATGATGATGATGATGATAATAATAACAATAACACAACCTTTTAATGTTTCATCAGTAACATGTAGTACAATGCCGTTTTATGTTATACAACCGTTTTCCTTGTAATACTTGTGAACAAATCATACATTTAATATTCTCATTCATTTTGGCAGCAAAAAAAGAAAAAAAAAATGCGTCTTCCCATCCTACTTGGAACATTAGTTTTTGTAGAGGTACATGTATTCGAGAGAGACATTGCGACGATACGCCACTCGCAGGTCAGAAACAAATACAAATGGAACGGAGTTTGACTCCAGTGAGTGAGAGGGTGGGGGTTGTAGGTAGGAAGCAAGGGAAATGCACTGCGAGCCATAATGTGCTCGTCAGTCGCATTTTCGCCACGGCTGACCTATATAGTTGAATGAATGCACACGTTCTATTAATGTGCCATTTATAATGATTTTGGATGGAACCAGACATTTTCCTAAAAAGGCCATGTTTTTGGTTTTTTCGGTTGATATTTCCATATTAAATTTTGAAGCAGTTATTTGTAAGTTGTGGACGCTGATGTTGCAATGATAACCTGATCGTCAGCAAACAGCAGTGTCTCGAGAGAAATGTTCCGGTTGATTTGCATTCCGGCATGATGGCCTTGCTTCCAAATTTTGAGGATGTGGTTCATATATATGATGAAAAAAAGTGGTGAGAGTCCACATCCTTGCCTAACACCTTGATTTATTGGAACCCAGTTTGATGTTTCATGTTCAGTTTGTATGGTAATTTCATTTTAGTTATATAAGTTGTAGATACTGGAGATAATTTGAATTTCGATAAGAATGTTTTCCTTTTACTTTGTCGAATGCTTTAACGAAATCAATGAATGCTAAGTGTGTTTCAATATTGAATTCCCTGTTCTTTTCTATTAAAATTTTTATAGTGAAGTAACTATAGCCATTTTGTTCCTCTGTAATTTTATGTTCATAGAATTGAGTCAATGTATTTTTTGTTATGGCTGCACAAAATTTTTAGCCTGAATTGAGAAAATTGATGCCTCTGTAGTTCGTACATTTCTTTTTATCTCCTTTCTTACAAATGGGTATTATAATAGCTCTTGTCAAATATTGTTTAAGAAATATAAAAACGTATATGTAAATTTTTTTATTATTAAAGTCGATTAATTATTCATGTTATTCTTATTTCAAAATGTTACTAGACATATAACAAACAAATATATGGAATTTCAAAAATAAGTATGGGGAAAAATGAAAATAATATTGCAAAGTCATCAGTGGGGTAATTCTATTAACCCCCTTTGGTAGCAGGAGGGTTAACTGACATTTCATGATATTTGTTATGGTGAATTGAAGCCGTTACTACATGCTTTCTGGCGTCGTAACCAAGAAAATTGTTGCAATGCCTTTTGTTGGTAAGTAGCTACGCGGGAAGATTTCTATATTCATAGTTTCAGGAGAAGGCTTTTTATGAAGCAGGTGAATGACGTCACTCGCAAGGCACTCGTGGTCCAAGGTTTGTTGCAATCGTCGCTCCGGCAGGTGTTTTTTCTGCTAGCAAGTCTTTAGGCGGGAGATTAGCTCTCATCCCCCCCTCGCGCGCTATTCTCCGCCAATAATGAAACTTGTTATGACATTGTGCCACTGTCGAGGGGTTTAATCCTTCTACAGAATTGTGACGGGGGTGTGAGGGGGTGGCCTGAGGGGGATTACCCGCACGTCTACCCTAATGAAGTTAGATACACAGCGCGGAGCAGGGCTGTACAGATCCGTCACACGTCAAAGCTGCGCTCGTTGCTAGGATACGAGCGCGTCTTGCGGAAAAGCTGCGGATTCGTTTGTCACTTGTCTACCGCTGATCGGGTTACGTGTTGCAAGAGGTTCGGGATTACTTTGAACAATCTGAGGCTGCAGTAACACAATAAGGTATGTGACAGATAGAATGCAATACCCGTGCTGGTGCTCACACGGGGGTGCGCGTACCACGGACTACATGAAAAATAAAAACTATGCAATTTACACTTTCATAAGTTCACTAGCCATACCCGTGCGCTCCGCTGCACCCGTTAGAAATAAATATAAAGTAATTACATAATTAAAATAGGACGTTTGATCCAGGGAACATTCGTGTTTGATATAAGGGTAAATCGTTTATTATGTTACTTAATTTAAATTGTATTTGCATAATTAAAATGCGATCATTTTGATCCAGAGACCACTCATTTGGTCATAAAAATTATTTTAGGAAATACAGGAAATGAATGTCTATCAGGTTTTCTGTGCATAAGAAGCTATTTTAATCTTACCTGTCCTCGATTCACTCAGAAGTTACTGTGATAATATTACAGCATTATGTCCATCTAGAGAAACTACACTTTCCAATGATGAAATAATAATTAATTATACAAATCGGTTAATTAAGCTTCCGATATTACTTCATACAAACACAGAAACATTCTCTGTAGGCTATCTTTCATAGCTTTCGATTGTTGCTGTCCAAGGCCCCTTATAGACGAAGTCATTTGTTTTTTAATTTATTACACGGCCTTAGATGGCAGTTATTTTAATTTTAAAACTCATTTATCTCATTAAATATCAGTCCTATCACAATTTTTCAAGGAATAAAACTTATCGGAAATTATTTTTAAAGAAACTTTTGTTATGAAATATTTATCAGGAAAATTAATAATAAGGGAGATATTTCGATTTATTTAATTCAGGCCCCCTTATAACCCCCCTACTAAATAAAATATTCTGAATGCCATATGGCCTAAAATCTAAGTTACAACGAACTTAATTTATATTCCAATTTTCATATAAATCGGTTCAGCCATTATCGCGTGAAAAGGTAACACACATCCAAACAGACAGACAGATAGACAGACAAACAAAAATTTCAAAAAAGCAATTTTCAGTTTCAGGGGGTTAATTATATATGTTAGGACCAATTATTTTTGGAAAATCGAAAATTACCAGAACAATTTCGGTTATAGATTTATTATTAGTATAGATTAGTGGCTTGTGCAGCAAATGCTGCAAACTAAGTTCATTAGAAGTTCAAATAAACATTTTTAAAATTTATTTTAAATGAAAAATACCAGACATTTTGAAACTTACTTGCTTACATAATAATGAAACATGCTCCCTCTGAATGTTTTTTATGCCAAATACTTTTCCTTGAACCTATCCGTCTTCAGTTCTTGAGTTTCAACGCGAAAACGCAAGTACCAATGTCAGGACGATCAGTGGGTTTTTCATGTGGAAGTAGCTATTTCAGGTCATTGTGAATTGTAGGTGAAAATTAAAAAAAGTCAAGTTTGCTATGTTTTCAAGAAATAGACATAGCATCTTGGTATAGCTGCTGCATGTAGAGCTTGAAATGTAGAGGGTAAAATCATTTTATCCTGCTAAGAGATGTTGCTGAAATGATCGGGAGACTACATAATTTTGTAGGCCTCTTATTTTATCAGTAAGTAATACCTTTTGGTCTTTCCTTAGGAACTGTAATTTTTGCGCTCTCTCCAGCCAATACTGAAGAGAATGACGCATATAAATATCTACACCACAGCGCCAATAAGTATATGAAATATACCCAACCCCACTTGATTAATAACTATGAAAATATTTGATTTTTAATAACAATATTATTGTCTTACGTAAGTTTTGTAAGTTCATTTGCAAAATAGCCGCCACTCAGTAAATTATAGAAAAGAACATCTAATTTAAGATATTCTCTACATCTACTTAAGCTTATATAACCCAAAAAGTTTCAATTTCATATCATCAATATAGCATTAATATGTATAATTAACTAAAAATAGTCACATCATGGCATTGACTATAATATTTCATTTCTAATGGTAATAATGTTATCAAACCACCTCAAGTTTTGTAGATTTTATATCCAATACACAGCTTTACTCAGAAAATTACACACCTCAAAATCAGACCTGTAAATTATTTTAGCAAGTCTTGAGTTTTTAATAACCAATTGAATTCGAACTCTAAATATGTCAGCAATCTTGCAGGTCATGGCCTTCGTGTAATAATAATAATAATAATAATAATAATAATAATAATAATAATAATAATAATAATAATAATAATAATAATAATAATAATCCGTGGCGCTACAGCCCATTGAAGGGCCTAGACCGACCAGACGGCTGCTGGCCTCACGCCCACATGCCGAAGCAGAGGTGGACGATCATCCAACCAGAATGGAGGTATCGTGTGGTTAGCATGATGATCCCCCAGCCGTTATAGCTGGTATTCGCAACCGGATTTCGCTACCTATCGTAGCTCCCCAAGTGCATCACGATGCTGGGTGGGCACCGGTCCCATACACTGGCCGAAATTTCATGAGAAAATTTCTTCCCCCATGAGGACTCGAACCAGCGCGCATTCCGTAACGCGAGTCCTAGGCGGGATGCCTTAGACCGCGACGCCACGGCGCGGGACTCTTCGCCTAATAACCTATTGTTTATTGTAGTGTGTGTTTTGTTTTATTCTGAAATCACGGCCGACTGCTGAAATGCTATTAGTTCTCAAAACTGACGAAAGATGGATTTTGTAAAATAGGAAAATTATGTAGGAAAATTGACATTTCACTGAAAACTACTATTTTTCTGAAAAACTTAGGCTTCCAAACTACAAAATGAGGGGTCATTTATTAAAATCCGTTCAGTCGTTTTCCCGTAATTTCCATTACCAGTTCAAATTATATATGTAAATTAGGGGTATACTAGGCACAGAAAAAATATCTTGATGTTAAAATTTATATATTACGATACAAGGTTGGGAAATGTATTTTACAAATCGATGAAAAGTTTGATAAACGAGCAGAGTGAGTTTTTTAATTTTCGACATTTTATAATGCATACCACACACGTGTATTGTAAAACTATTTTACATGATCATATTTTTAAAATTGTAAATACAATATACAGGGTGATCAGTTTGGGTATGGATAAAATAAAAACACCGTAAAACATTTATTACTGAACATTATTTGTTTTGAAACTTTGTGCATACAACAGTAAAAGATGGGAGATGCCTCAGAGCTCAACATGACCCCCATTGCGCACCCTGCACAACTCATAACGGTGATGCAATTCAGCCCATGTCCGTTGTAACATAAGAGGGGTGATTTGTTGAAAAGCTTGAGTGATTTTTACTGTCAGATCATCAATGTTCCTGGGTTTCTGTGAATAGAGAATGTCTTTAACAAAACCTCACACGAAGAAGTCAGGAGGGGTTAGATATGGGGAGTTGGGGGGCTAAGCCAAGAGATAGCTGTTCTCGAACTGGGTTTTTCGTACGACCTCCTGCATGTTTTTGTTTTTAACACAGAGCCTGTTTCTACAAATGTTCGATATCACATTATGGAATCGTATTTAGATACATTACGCACACCATACTCACGTCGAAATTCCCTTTGAACTCTTTTAACACTCTCAAATTCAGCATACCAAAGAACACATTGTGCCCGCTTTTGATTTGTAGTAGCCATTTTAATCATCTACGATTTTCATTTGTCCTTTCAGATAATGCAATGTTGATTGCCATATATGGAAACTTCCATCTTTTAATCATAATATAACCAGGAAGAAATTTTTCCTACTATCATAATAGCTTTATAATAATAAATTAATATTATCCATACCCAAACGGATCAGACTGTATCACACAACACAGAACTGCACGCATTGTATTCTTCACCTGACGTAATTTGGAAAATTAAATCCAGACGTTTGAGATGGACAGGCATGTAGCACGTATGGGCGAATCCAGAAATGCATATAGAGTGTTAGTTGGAAGGCCCGAAGGAAAAATACCTTTGGGGGGACCGAGACGTAGATTGGAGGATACTATTAAAATGGATTTGAGGGAGGTGGGATATGATGATAGAGACTGGATTAATCTTGCTCAGGATAGGGACCAATGGCGGGCTTATGTGAGGGCGGCAATGAACCTCCTTGTTCCTTAAAAGCCATAAGTAAGTAAGTAAGGTTGAAATTATAAGCTGTCTTTAATATAGTTTCATTGTAAGATCAAGAAGTAAGTAAGTAAGTAAGTAAATAGGTACGTAGGTAAGTAAGTAAGTAAGGAAGGAAGTAGGTAAGTAGGTAAGTAAGTAAGTAAGGAAGGAAGGAAGGAAGTAAGCAAGTAAGGAAGGAAGTATGTAAGTAGGTAAGTAAGTAAGTAGGTAAGTAAGAAGTAAGTAAGTAAGTAGGTAAGTAAGTAAGTAAGGAAGGAAGGAAGGAAGTAAGTAAGTAGGTAAGTAAGTAAGTAGGTAAGTAGGTAGGTAAGTAAGTAGGTAAGTAAGTAAGGAAGTAAGTAAGGAAGTAAGTAAGTAAGTAAGTAAGGTAAGTAAGGAAGGAAGGAAGGAAGGATGGAAGTAGGTAAGTAAGGAAGAAGTAAGTAAGTAGCTAAGTAGGTAAGTAAGTAAGTAAGGAAGGAAGTAAGTAAGTAAATAGGTAAGTAGGTAAGTAAGTAAGGAAGGAAGTAAGTAAGTAAATAGGTAAGTAGGTAAGTAAGTAAGGAAGGAAGTAAGTAGGTAAGTAAGTAAGTAAGGAAGTAAGTAAGTAGCTAAGTAGGTAAGTAAGTAAGTAAGTAAGTAAGTAGGTAAGTAGTTAAGTAGGTAAGTAAGTAAGTAAGGAAGGAAGTATCGGTATGAAGTATAGTGACACCGGAGGCAAAGTTTAGTACCAAATATCTAATAGTCTACAGACTTTTTAAACAAAACACGCACGAAATATCGAGTAATAAATATAAAATGGAAACGCAGCTGTTGCGCTATAGGCCACTTTTGCTCGAGATATTCTGTGCAACGCGGAACTTTTCTTTGTGTTAACTTTTGCTCGGGAGTGAATTTATAGAAAATTTAATCGACTGCAATTGGATTTCCCTGTCTACCAACTATCAATTTTAATTAGCCATGCGACTGTCTTCTGTCGTCACCACGAGTTAGTTTGGCGTTGCGAATCCAGATGGCGTGCCGAACAAAAAAAAAAGGAATGCACGCGATCAGGTCTCCGATCAGAGTGTAATCGCGTGCGTTGCAAATAGCTCTTCTCCGCGTGAGGTCTGGCAACCTTAATATGGACGTAATTCCTTGTAATAGATCATTATGTTAATCAATGTTGTTGCTGGGTAAAATGTGTGTCGCGTTATAGTAAAAGAATTTGTCAATAGTTATTGATAACCAGTCAAGTATTGTAATATGAAGTTTGATAAATACATCTTGCAACGTTTTATACACTTTGTCTAAATCTTTGTCTTGTTCTGCCACACAACTTTCTGCACTTGATTTACGTCTTCAAGATGAATATCCGACGATACAGTGAATATCTCACCATTGCACAACACTACTGCACTCTATATTGAAATCTCTATCACGACCAGTCATCTGAAAATTATATGATCACGACTGACTATAATAATGATAATAATAATAATAATAATAATAATAATAATAATAATAATAATAATAATAATAATGTTTTATTTTTTTCTGGCAGAGTTAAGGCCATAAGGCCTTCTCTTCCACTCAACCAGCCTTAATCAAACAATAGGGAGAGTTGGTCAAAACGGGATGCTAAACACGGAATCGTGTGTATTTCCTGTTTCGTGATAGGAAACAATTCAATTTTTACTTATGAACCCACTATCCTATGTACTTTCATAATGCATTTTGATTTTCACTTCTAATGATATAGCTAAAGTGGGAAAACAATTTTCTTGGAAAGTGCGCAAGTATCTTGTTTTGCCGACTAGTTGGGTAAAACAGGATACTTATTTAAAATAAAGCAAATATTGTTAAGGAACTGAAAAAAATGTATGTGTTTCTATTAAAATGACAAATTATTACCAAAATTGGCGATTTTTATGATAATTCAGTTTACAAAAAAGATAAAAAGATTTAAATCAAGAATGAAAATTTTTATTTTTAATAAGTTGTTGACAAAATATGCAAAAATGGTGGATCAAATGGTTTAAATTGAAAGTCATTGGCTTTTTAAAAAATATATAATAAAATCTTCAATATTTTGGTTCCTCAAGGGTAAATATTAAAATAGCAATAACTGATCTTCCAGAATTCATCAAATTTTGTAAAAATATAAAATAAAAATATTCAGTTTTGCTCTAAATCAATTTAATCCAAATTGAAGAGTCAATGCTCTCAAAACGACACTCTATCAAAGATGGCTTTATGGTTTGAATCTAATGGCTTTTGTAAAAATATATAAAAAAATCTTAAGTTTTGCTAATAATTTGTAAATATGCAAAAATATCAAATGTAGTCCAAATTGAAGAGTCAGTTTTGGGATAAAAAGATATACATATACAAATCTTCAATTTTTAGTATTTGAAAAGAAAATATCAACTGCATTTCTCAAAATTAAGAATCATATTTTGTAAAAATCTTTAATAATAATTCAATTTTGCCCTAATAATTTTGAAATGGAACCAAAAATGTCAACTGTAGTCTTGATTTTACAAAAGAATCCATTTTTAAAAATATGTAATAAAAATCAAATTATCTGGAATAATTTTGAAATTTTCAACAATGTCAACTGTAGTTAACAATGAAGAATCATATTTTGTAAAAATATATAATAAAATCTTCAATTTTACACTATTTTGACAAAATCTTCAATTATTCATTAGTGGCCAATATATATGATCATGAAATTAGAAATAGTGAACAAATTAATATTCATATTTTGTAAAATATGTAGCAAAAATCTTCAATTTTGGGGATTTTGAAATATATAAAATGTCAACTGTAGTCAATGAAGAATCATATTTTTAAAAATAGAATAAAAATCTTCAATTTTAAATAATAATTTATTCCGTTGTCTGTATGTTTTATTAAAATGCATAATAAATTGTATTTTAAAAATAAGTTTTGCATCATTGTCAATTTAGTTAGTTTTCTTCAATAAAAGATAAAAAGAAGGTTTTCATTGGAATGAAAATTTTATTTTTTTTTAGTGTTTTTGACAAAATTATAGCAATGGTTTGGATATTCAAATGGAAGCCTAAAACTCTATGTCTAATGGCCAAATAAATTGAATTGAATAGAGTGTAGTGCTTCCTGTTCCATTGATAATGCTTGGACTCTTCGTGGCATACCGTCTAACACCAGTTTTATCAACTGTTGATCCATTGTGTCCCATTCTTCAACAGCAACTCTGCATAGGTCTTCGAGATTGCGTGAGGGCTCAGGGAGCGCAAGAATAGCTCTCTTTGGTTGAACCCAGACATGCTCAATTGGATTTATGTCTGGAGAACATGTGGGCCAATCAAACCTGGCAATTCCTTCACGATTATTGAAGTCATTGATAACAGCCGCACGATGGATTCTGGAATTATCGTCCATAAACATGAATCCCTTTCCGAAGTGCTGATTAAACGGTGCTGCTATGGTTGAAGAATGTTGTTCCTATACTGTGGAGCCCTCAGCATTCCTTGGATCGCCACCAATTGTGTGAGCGACCCCACATAATGCCACCCCAAAACATCACTGGCCCACTACCTTGCATTTTATTGTAGGGGTGTCTGAGTCGTGCAGCATACCTGATTCTCTCCACACACGTTGTGGATGATTATCTGGTACAAGGCATATTCGGCATTCGTCCGTGAATAGAACTTTGTGCCAATTTTGTACAGTCCATTGGTGATGATTTCTTGCCCAGGTGTAACGTTGTCCATGGTGCCTAGGTGTAAGAGTTGGGCCTCGCCATGGACGTCTGGAGTGCAGTCTGACTGGATATGCGTCTCCCTATCGCAGTTTGAAAGTCATTGTTAATCATGCCAGCAGTATTCTCAGCGTTTCTTGTAGCAATAATTTGCAGATATCGGTCATCACATTCTGTCGTCGTTGTCTTCATCCTCTTCTTCCTAACTACTGTCATTGTTGGTTGTCATAGTGAGAACAAATTCAATTCAAATTTAAAGTGAAATCCCACATATGCAATGCATGTTGGATAAAACGGGATACTATCCCGTTTTGCCAAACCATAGGGTATCTTGTTTTGTCCGACTAGGAATTGTAAAGAAAAACATGGCGTCATAACAAAACGGTAAAAGCTACAGCGGTTTTCTTTATAAATAATTAAAGACTAATAATGTTTTATTTATATACGAGACTTACCACTTCAACTCTGCAAATTTAATCCCAGAATGTGCCAATTCAATCAATCGAAACAATTTAGTTAAGCAGCTGATTTTAAACTTTTCTCACACAACAAAAATTAACGTGTTCGTTATGCATGTGGGCACTGCATAATGTCCCCTTCTAGTCTAAGAACAAAGTCCTCGCAACATTCGGTAAGTTGCACCACTTTCCAACGAAATAAGTCGGGTATCCCGTTTCATCATACCATCCTGTTTTATCAAACTCTCCCCTACATATTTAAATTACAAATATTTACACTACACTTAAAAGTTTCTCCAGTAATATTCTTCAGTTTTAACGACTAGTAGACTACATATATATTTAAATTTAGATAAACCTATAAGGTAAAGTAGTAACTTAATTTATGAGCTAATTTAATTCAATCAATTATAATTAATTTGAGATTCGAGATAGCTAGTAAAATGATAAAATTAATTTAATATAAGTTTACTAGAACTATGTTACAGGGAGAAAATATATTTCCATAATGAGAATATTAATGTAATTGCCATTAGAGGTTTTGTAAAGACTGTAGGTCTGTAGGTCTGTATTGCCAACAATCGTCACCCGAAAGTCACCAAATAAGATGTCAAATATCGCTAAAAAATGCTAAATTCAATTTACAAGTAAAGAAAGCACATCTAAGGAAACAGGTAAGATTAACAATAGAAAAAATGTATCGTAACTTTCAGAGATATAAATCATCCATATCCTCCTCTTCTACTGTAGCTGCGTTGGTATAGGCCGGAAGTGGTACGTATTTCCAGTCTTCCGAAGAACACTTTAAGCAATTTTGGTATTTTTAACTCGTTTTTCCCGAAATCCTCCAGGTGTTCCTGGCGTGAGACATAGCACTAGCTGTTTTGATATCAATTTTGTTGCGTTGTTTTGGTTTCACTAAGTTAGACTGGCTGAAGAGGAGCATTCGAATAGGAAAGAGGAAGTACGGTCATAACAAAGAGAAAATAAAGAAATACATAACAACATATCGATTGCAAGGCCTCCAATCGCTATAATATTTAAGGCATAAATGAAATGGATGACACGAAGCTTATTTTGTTTCTTCTTATTCCAAAGCTAACACAATTAAAAATAAATCCTCCTCAGAGTTATTCATTTTATTTCCAGATTTAGTCCCTGATCACATACAACAGATTAATCAGCCTAATCCGTTTTCAAGACAACTTTTATAAATTTCAATATGCTGTCATCTAGCGATTGCAAAAGAAGTCACGTTATAACTCTAATGGAATTGCATGAAGTAATAACTTGCAACAGTACTTCCATCTAGCGTTCGTTACCAAAACTTCATTTTCTACAGTGCAGATCCTAGTGGTTATTCTATTTTATACACTACCGGTCAAAAGTTTTCGATCACCTGTCACAACTATGGATTTGTGGTTCAAACAGGGATTTCGTTTTGAATATTCTATCATATCATAATGCTAGAGAGCGAAAATATTTATTTTTTTGGTCTATTTAGTTTTTCCGATATGTTTGTACATTGAAATAAAGTATATTATGGTTGTTTTCATAGTTGATCGAAAATATTTCACCGGTAGTGTATGTCGCCATTTCATAACACGGTAATGGCCAATCTGATATAAAGGTTGGATGGTAACCTCTACACCAAAATTTAAGAGGTGATGATTCTACATGTTAAACATAACAAAGCTTTTATTACACTTTTCATTCAATAAAGCACCGTTAAGCAGAAAAAAAGTCTTTGCCCAATGTTTGCAGCGCTATATTGCAGTAATGACCTGAGAGAAATTGCTGATTGCTATACAAGAAAACAAGTAAAAATATTTTGAATATTTAATGTCTTGAATTTTTTTTAAATTAAATCGTTTATCAATGAATATAATTCAACAATAGCAAAAATCGTCTAAATAAATCTTGCAATGCAGAGAACTTTTTCAAGACACTCGCGATGTGCAGTAAGGTAACAACGTTACTGTAGAGGGGGTAGAAGTAGAAGGGAAGGTCGGGCGTGTGTCTACCGAGTTCATGGCAAAAACTAACCCATTCCCCTATAATTCGTAAGTAGACTCATCCGATCTCGTGCGCAGTTCTGTTGGGGAGTGTGTGGACATAATGGATGCGCTGTGCCGACTGAATACAGCAGACGGGGAGGGGAAGGTAAGGAGTGCAGGCCGCGCTTGCTTAGAGTTATTGCAGTGGCCGTGATGTTGCCAAATGCTTTATTGAAACATAACTATTTCCTATAAAACGGTGAATGTTAGAGAAAAAACTTATTTTAGATTTTTCAAATCTCTCCTCGTGATATATTACCAGTTTCATTTTGACGCAGAAGTTACCATCCGGCCTGTATAGTCTACGTCATCAGGAGTTCAGTTCAGAACATTACAGTAAAGTAATGCGCTCGCTCTATCGGTAAATAACAACACTATTTGATGACCAATTCAAAATGCAGAGAAGTGAGCGATACTATAATAAAAATTCGAACGCGCCGAACGAATCCATTCTGGTAAATGAGCGGCTCCTTCAATCAAAATTACTTCCTTCCCCAATATTTTCGTTTCGTATGGAAAAGAGTTTAATCATTCACGCACTACAGAAATCCAAAGAGAAAAGTATTGTATTGTATTGCATTTATTAACATTCCATGGTATTCATACATTGCTTACAGCTAGAATATGGAACAAGTCAAAAAACTTAATACTATTATAAAGTCTTAATTTATAGTCACAGTCTAGATGAAATATATACAGATGAGATTTACAATATAGTCTACTAGTACAACACAAAGTTTTAGTATCAATTTCATGAAGTGTTATTGAATGTCATGAATTCACCTACAGAATAGAAGACGTCAGAAATTATGTACTTCTTTAATTTGGCCCTAAATAATCTTATGTTTTTATATCGACAGGGAGGCTATTAGCAATTTTTACTGCCACATAACGCACTCCTTTTTGATAGCACGATAGACTTGCCATGGAATATGAAAGTCATTTTTTGACGTGTATTTATGCTATGAACTGTTAAATTAGTTACAAATTTTTCACGATTACATAAGAGGAAGATTATTAATGAAAAGATATACTGACAAGCCATGGGCATTATTTGTAGTTTTTTGAAAATAGGCCTACACGATTCCCTAGATTTGGCACCTCCTATTATTCTAATTACTCTTTTTTGTAGTAGGAATATCCTCTATCTGTGGAATTTCCCCAGAATATTATTCCAAAACTCATTACCGAGTGGAAGTATGCAAAGTATATTGTTTTTAAGGTATTGATATTTACTATCTTTTGCATAGATCTAATAGCAAAAAAGATGAATTTAGTTTGAGGGCAATTTCTTTAATATGATTTTTGCAATTTAACACATTATCGATTTTTAAGCCAAGAAATTTGATTTTTGTTGTTTATAATATGGATCTATTGTTAATTATGACGCTAGAAATTTTCGAGGTTGAATTTGGACAGGATTTAAATTGAATTATGTTAGTTTTGTTACAATATAATACTAATTTATTGGCTGAGAACCAGTCACATATTTTGAAGAGAATTTCCTCTGTTGAATGTGTTGGAGTTATTGGCTGTAATTACTAAACTTTTGTATCATCTGCAAATAATATGGGATGACCTACATCTTTCATAAGGTGGGCAAGATCATTTATAAACACTAGAAAAAGTAGGGGACCTAATATTGATCCTTGAGGAATTCCATTATTAATAGTTCCCCATGTCGATGTAGATTTCATAGTTGTATTGATTTCAACTTTCTGTTTCCTATCTATGAGATATGAGTAAACCATTGGTGTGCAACACCTTTAATTCCATAATAATCTATGTAGCATGCAACTCGCGAATTAAATCATTGCAGCAGGTTGGCAAGGGTTCTAGTGAGAACTACTTTCTGGCGCAGATTTTTTGCAACGTGTAATTTTATATTTTCATGTGTTTGGCGGAAGCGAATGCCATATCAGACGTTGCATCTGTATGTCCACTTTACGCTTCTTTGATGTCAGAGTTGAATCCTGCACTTCAACTCTATATATTTCATGGAAAAGCTCTCATAAATGAAAAAAAAAATCACTTTTTACTAATGCACATACATTCATGATTACCTCGGAGTGTGCTTTTAGTAAGTCACACATACACACACACACATGCGTGCGTATTCACAAGTGAGGCCGTAAATTTACACAGCCATAAAATTATATTTTTTCAGTGCAATTTCCTTCTGAAAGTACGTAGAGATGTACAGTGCATACCATGTAGTACTGAACGAGGATGTAGCAGAGATTTTACAATTTCATTGGGAATATATAAATACTAGTGGCTTGTGCAGCAAACTAAGTCCATTAGATGTTCAAATAAAAATTTTTCAGAATTATTTTGAATGACTATTATAATTTTACTACGTCATACTACTTTTGACCAATAAAACGGTACGAACGGAAGTCTTTCAACCAATTATGGCTGCTTATCGCACAATTTTATCGCGTCCCTAGCATTTGTTTAATTTTATCGCGTGCCTAGCATTTGTTTAATTTTATCGCGTCCCTAGCATTTGTTTAATTTTATCGTGTCCCTAGCATTTGTTTAATTTTATCGCGTCCTTAGCATTTGTTTAATTTTATCGCGTGCCTAGCATTTGTTTAATTTTATCGCGTCCCTAGCATTTGTTTAATTTTATCGCGTCCCTAGCATTCGTTTCTTTGTTTGCCAACATTTCAAACTGCACTGGTCTGGACGTCAAAAAAAAAAAAAAAAAAAAAAGGAAATTACAAACCACCCCAGTCGATGCACAGCAGTTTCAAATATGACTCGCATTGGCATTCAAGAACAAGAATTAATAAAGATCATAGCTATGCATCTTCCTTGAAATCCTATTTACAAATAAATGAAGAGCACCATTCACTATTACACTTTTACTACGTCATACTACTTTTGACCAATAAAACGGTACGAAAGGACGTCTTTCAACCAATTATGGCTGCTTATCGCACAATTTTATCGCGTCCTAGCATTTGTTTAATTTTATCGCGTACCTAGATTTGTTTCTTTTTTTTTTGCCAACATTCCAAACTGCGCTGGTCTGGACGTCAAAAAAAAAAAAAAAAAAAAAAAGTTACAAACCACTCCATTCGATGCACAGTAGTTTCAAATATGACTCGCATTGGCATTCAAGAACAAGAATTAATAAAGATCACTGGTCATAGCTATGCATCTTCCCTGAAACTCTATTTACAAATAAATGAAGAGCACCATTCGGAAATCCTGAATAAGTTGAGAAATACACCATGTACATCAACGAGTTCACTTCTTTTACGCACACGTCCAATATAACATCAACTGAACCACCAACCACTAAAACATTCAAATTTGAGAATTGTACTTTCAATAATTCTTTCTTTTAATATTATTCATGATTATTTTTTGTCATCATCGTTAATTAAAACGATTCTTGTTTATTTCATCATCCCTAATTAAAACTTTTCTAACACTTGTTTATATTATTTAGGTTATGTTTGTTATAGCTTCTGCTATATGATATTATGGATAGTCACGTATCATAGATTGTTTAATATTAAGATTTATTGAAAATCATCTGTTAAGTGACGTTGATTACTGGGATCCGGATAATTGAAGTGGAATGCAACTGTTTTAATAAAAATGAAACTGAATCAACAAAGCCTTCTTGACTAGTAACCGTCCACAGAGTTCAATGAAGATTCCATAGTTGGCACAACTGATAATAAGAAAACAACTAATCATAACACACCACTGCCATCTAGCATGCATCTAGCGTCATATTTGTAATGTTGAGATGGTACAATAATAAAGTTGAAGATAGTTGTGTTTTCGTAAGTCAATTAATATTTTATTGTATTGGAGTACTTCGTTACTTCTAATCTTTATATACTTTCTTCTAATCGTGTAATAGTCAATTAAATCCCACTCGAGTTTGATTTTCTCTAGATAAATCAAAACCTCTAGAGAGATTACTGTTGAAAAATATCAGACATTTTAAAAGTTATTTGCTTTCATAATAATGAAACATATTCCCTCTGAATGGATTTTTACTTTATTCTTGAACCTATCCACCTTCAATTTTTGAGTTTCAACGCGAAAACCCAAGTAACAATGTCAGAACGATCAGTCGGTTTTACATGTCGGTCTTACTCGTCCTCTCCTCTCCTCTCCTCCTCTCCTCTCCCTCCTCTCCTCTCCTCTCCTCTCCTCTCCTCTCCTCTCCTCTCCTCTCCTATCCTCTCCTCTCCTCTCCTCTCCTCTCCTCTCCTCTCCATTCGCTTGCTTTCTACGTGATTCTCAATCTCTCCTACTGTATCTTAGATCCTTGTCATTGTCACAAGTTTCATATTCAATCTCTACATTGCCTTCAGCGTCATCATCAGCATCATCATCTGAACTTTCATCTATGATCTGCAGAGTAGTGTCGATCACCACGTAAGTTTTCATCCAGTGTTACTTTGTTAGATAAAACACACTTAAGGGAATAAATAAACTGCACTAACAGAAAATTTTCTATTAATACTATTGATAAGTAAATCTGACGTACACTTCCAAATAATTATATCTCATAATAAGTTGGCCAAGCGTGTAAGTTGCAACCTGCTGTCACGACTACTATAGTCAGCAACTGAAAGACGGAGGCATAGCTAGAAGAAGGAGGTGCTCTCTTGGCGGGAAAAGTAGTGAGGATCAATTGTTTACCCACTATACGTCAAAATTACGTACGACAGAAGTTTTAAACAATGGCATTACTTCCTTGTGAGCAGGAAGAAAACAAGTGTTTGGTCACAGGATAGAGATATGTTCTCTATACTGTGGTTTGATTTCCACATATCCTACAAGTTTAATACAAGTAGTGTTAAGTTCATAACAATAACCTTAGTATCTCGTTATCATTATATTACTTCTCTTCAAATAATTATCTACAGTCAGATGGAAAGAAGTTTATGAGATCATACGTTTTCATTCATTAAATCGAAACTTCACGTTGAAAAATATCAGACATTTTAAAAGTTATTTGCTTTCATAATAATGAAACATATTCCCTCTGAATGGATTTTTTACTTTATTCTTGAACCTATCCACCTTCAATTTTTGAGTTTCAACGCGAAAACCCAAGTAACAATGTCAGAACGATCAGTCGGTTTTACATGTCGGTCTTACTCGTCGATGTTATAGGCATTCCTAATGTATAGTCACAACAAATGTTGACGCAACATCCGTCGATCGACCACGCTGTTACAAGTAAGTTTTATAGTTTTCAGTAATATATATATATATATATATATATATATATATATATATATATATATATATAGCCGTTACTCAGTATATTATAGAAATGAAGATCTAATATAAAATCTTCTTTCTATGCGTGTACTTACTTAAGGCCCCAAAAGTTTTCACTTTCATATCATCAGTATACCATTATGAGTTGCATTAACTACTGTATAATAATATTTCATTTTAATGGTAATAATGTCACCAAACATTCTTAAGTTTTGTAGTTATTAATATCTAATACACAGCTGTACTCGGAAAACTACAGACCGGAGAATCAGACTTGTAAATTATTTTTATACAGTATCAAAAAATTACACAAATGAAGATCGACATATTGGCATTATGATGTGAAAGAATCTGACCCATCTGAACTCTAAGTATGTCAGCAATCCTGTAGGTCATGGCCTTCGTGTAATAGTCTATTGTTTATTGTAGTGAGTGTTTTGTTTTATTCTGAAATGCAATTAATTAGTTCTCAAAACTGACGAAAGATGGATTTTGGAAAATAGGAAAATGATGTAGGAAAATTGACATTTCACCGAAAACTACTATTTTTCTGAAAATCTTTGGGTTCCAAGCTTCAAAATGAGGGGTCATTTATTAAAATCCGTTCAGCCCGGTTTTCCCGTAATTTTCATTACCAGTTCAAATTATATATATATATATATATATATATATATATATATTTACGAGTATTATATTATATTATAAATATTGGAAATGCCTGTTATTATTCGGTTGAGAAGATTTTGTCATCCAGTTTGTTGTCAAAAAATCTGAAAGTTAGAATTTATAAAACAGTTATATTACCGGTTGTTCTTTATGGTTGTGAAACTTGGACTCTCACTTTTAGAGAGGAACATAGGTTAAGGGTGTTTGAGAATAAGGTGCTTAGGAAATATTTGGGGCTAAGAGGGATGAAGTTACAGGAGAATGGAGAAAGTTACACAACACAGAACTGCACGCATTGTATTCTTCACCTGACATAATTAGGAACATTAAATCCAGTCGTTGAAGATGGGCAGGGCATGTAGCACGTATGGGCGAATCCAGAAATTCATATAGAGTGTTAGTTGGGAGGCCGGAGGGAAAAAGACCTTTGGGGAGGCCGAGACGTAGATGGAAAGATAATATTAAAATGGATTTGAGGGAGATGGGATATGATGATAGAGACTGGATTAATCTTGCTCAGGATAGGGACCTATGGCGGGCTTATGTGAGGGCGGCAATGAACCTTCGGGTTCCTTAAAAGCGAGTGAGTGAGTAAGTAAGTAAGTATTGAGATTATTCTGTGCACTTCGTAAGCGCCCATCCTTGAGTCTTCGCTCACGTGTTTATAACCAAGAAGCATTTTGAAAATATTGGACTATGCATAAAACAGTCTTCCCATATGCTGGTAGGATCTAACCACTTCTCTTTACAGTCTTTTGTTTATGTGGAAGCGCTCTCAAGAAGCGTACATCCGCTGTTTTAAGTTTCATACGGTATATCTTTTCTGTTGAGCTTTACGTAATAACAGTGTAACAGGAACTAGTTCGTATACAAGTTTAATAAAGTTTCTTTTTGCTGTTTTCCTAATAATGCCCATCTAAGCAATAATCTTTCGCTTTACATCCGAAAAGAGCTTCTTAAAAGTTAATTTTAGAAGCGATTCATTATAAGTATAGAGAGCAGATTTTACCATATATGCATGTTTGTAAATCTTAAGTTAGGCTACTAATATACAAATGGATTTCAAGTTATATGTACAGTAACTAAATGTCAAGATTTTATACTGCATAGGCTATACACTCAACTCTGGTTATAGTGAACATTCGGCCATAGTGAACCTAAATCGTTGGTCCCGACCTGCATACATTAAAAAGTACATTAATATTTCCGTTTATAGTTAACCCTCTCTTCGGTTATAGTGAACCTAATACTAGAACTTCCCCAAGAAATGTAATTTTTGGAATGACCAAAATGGTAACTTAGGAAATCCTTTGTGCTATAAACTTCCAAGAATATGCAAATCAAGCTTTCAGGTATAACTCTCTGTAAAGTTGATTTGAATAATTTCGAGGGAAAAATTGTTCCGGGACCAGGCATGGAACCCGGGACCTTTGGTTTAACGTACCAACGCTCTACCAACTGAGATACCCGGGAATTCTACCAGACACCGATCAATTCTTCCCTCTATATGCACAGACCTCAAAGTGGCTGACAACCGTCAAGCAACCAACATTGAGTGCACACTAACTCTGTGTGACTTAAATTGTGGTTTTCTGTTAACGAACAGTGACGTGTATTATGCAAATAAAGCTTTCATGTATAACTCCCTGTAAGGTTGATTTGAATAATTTCGAGGGAAAAATTGTTCCGGGGCCAGGCATCGAACCCGGGACCTTTGGTTTAACGTACCAACGCTCTACCAACTGAGCTACCCGGGAACTTTACCACACTCCGATCCAATTCTTCCCTCTATATCCACAGACCTCAAAGTGGGCTGACAACCGTCAAGCAACCAACATTGAGTGCACACTAACTCCGTGTGACTTAAATTGTGGTTTTCTGTTAACGAACAGTGACGTGTATTATGCAAATCAAGCTTTCAGGTATAACTCCCTGTAAAGTTGATTTGAATAATTTCGAGAGAAAAATTGTTCCGGGGCCAGGCATCGAACCCGGGACCTTTGGTTTAATGTACCAACGCTCTACTAACTGAGCTACCCGGGAACTCTATCAGATACCGATCCAATTCTTCCCTCTATATCCACAGACCTCAAAGTGGGCTGACAACCGTCAAGCAACCAACATTGAGTGCACACTAACTCTGTGTGACTTAAATTGTGGTTTTCTGTTAACGAACAGTGACGTGTATTATGCAAATCAAGCTTTCAGGTATAACTTCCTGTAAAGTTGATTTGAATAATTTCGAGGGAAAAATTGTTCCGGGGCCAGCCATCGAACCCGGGACCTTTGGTTTAATGTACCAACGCTCTACTGAGCTACCCGGGAACTCTACCAGACACCGATCCAATTCTTCCCTCTATATCCACAGACCTCAAAGTGGGCTGACAACCGTCAAGCAACCAACATTGAGTGCACACTAACTCTGTGTGACTTAAATTGTGGTTTTCTGTTAATGAACAGTGACGTGTATTATGCAAATCAAGCTTTCAGGTATAACTCCCTGTAAAGTTGATTTAAATATTTTCGAGGAAAAATTATTCCGGGCCAGGCATCGAACCCGAGACCTTTGGTTTAACGTACCAACGCTCTACCAACTGAGCTACCCGGGAACTCTACCAGACACAGATCCAATTCTTCCCTCTATATCCACAGACCTCAAAGTGGGCTGACAACCGTCAAGCAACCAACATTGAGTACACACAAACTCTGTGTGACTTAAATTGTGGTTTTCTGTTAACGAACAGTGACGTGTATTATGCAAATCAAGCTTTCATGTATAACTCCCTGTAAAGTTGATTTGTATAATTTCGAGGGAAAAATTGTTCCGGGGCCAGCCATCGAACCCGGGACCTTTGGTTTAACGTACCAACGCTCTACTAACTGAGCCACCCGGGAACTCTACCAGATACCGATCCAATTCTTCCCTCTATATCCACAGACCTCAAAGTGGGCTGACAACCGTCAAGCAACCAACATTGAGTGCACACTAACTCTGTGTGACTTAAATTGTGGTTTTCTGTTAACGAACAGTGACGTGTATTATGCAAATCAAGCTTTCAGGTATAACTCCTGTAAAGTTGATTTGAATAATTTCGAGAGAAAAATTGTTCCGGGGCCAGGCATCGAACCCGGGACCTTTGGTTTAATGTACCAACGCTCTACTAACTGAGCTACCCGGGAACTCTATCAGATACCGATCCAATTCTTCCCTCTATATCCACAGACCTCAAAGTGGGCTGACAACCGTCAAGCAACCAACATTGAGTGCACACTAACTCTGTGTGACTTAAATTGTGGTTTTCTGTTAACGAACAGTGACGTGTATTATGCAAATCAAGCTTTCAGGTATAACTTCCTGTAAAGTTGATTTGAATAATTTCGAGGGAAAAATTGTTCCGGGGCCAGCCATCGAACCCGGGACCTTTGGTTTAATGTACCAACGCTCTACTGAGCTACCCGGGAACTCTACCAGACACCGATCCAATTCTTCCTCTATATCCACAGACCTCAAAGTGGGCTGACAACCGTCAAGCAACCAACATTGAGTGCACACTAACTCTGTGTGACTTAAATTGTGGTTTTCTGTTAATGAACAGTGACGTGTATTATGCAAATCAAGCTTTCAGGTATAACTCCCTGTAAAGTTGATTTAAATATTTTCGAGGGAAAAATTATTCCGGGGCCAGGCATCGAACCCGAGACCTTTGGTTTAACGTACTAACGCTCTACCAACTGAGCTACCCGGGAATTCTACCAGACACAGATCCAATTCTTCCCTCTATATCCACAGACCTCAAAGTGGGCTGACAACCGTCAAGCAACCAACATTGAGTACACACAAACTCTGTGTGACTTAAATTGTGGTTTTCTGTTAACGAACAGTGACGTGTATTATGCAAATCAAGCTTTCATGTATAACTCCCTGTAAAGTTGATTTGTATAATTTCGAGGGAAAAATTGTTCCGGGGCCAGCCATCGAACCCGGGACCTTTGGTTTAACGTACCAACGCTCTACTAACTGAGCCACCCGGGAACTCTACCAGATACCGATCCAATTCTTCCCTCTATATCCACAGACCTCAAAGTGGGCTGACAACCGTCAAGCAACCAACATTGAGTGCACACTAACTCCGTGTGACTTAAATTGTGGTTTTCTGTTAACGAACAGTGACGTGTATTATGCAAATCAAGCTTTCAGATATAACTCCCTGTAAAGTTGATTTGAATAATTTCGAGGGAAAAATTGTTCCGGGGCCAGGCATCGAACCCGGGACCTTTGGTTTAACGTACCAACGCTCTACCAACTGAGATACCCGGAAACTCTACCAGACACCGATCCAATTCTTCCCTCTATATCCACACACCTCAAAGTGGACTGACAACCGTCAAGAAACCAACATTGAGTGCACACTAACTCTGTGTGACTTAAATTGTGGTTTTCTGTTAACGAACAGTGACGTGTATTATGCAAATGAAGCTTTCAGGTATAACTCCCTGTAAAGTTGATTTGAATAATTTCGAGGGAAAAATTGTTCCGGTGCCAGGCATCGAACCCGGGACCTTTGGTTTAACGTACCAACGCTCTACCAACTGAGATACCCGGAAACTCTACCAGACACCGATCCAATTCTTCCCTCTATATCCACAGACCTCAAAGTGGACTGACAACCGTCAAGCAACCAACATTGAGTGCACACTAACTCTGTGTGACTTAAATTGTGGTTTTCTGTAACGTACAGTGACGTGTATTATGCAAATCAGGTATAACTCCCTGTAAAGTTGATTTTAATAATTTCGAGGGAAAAATTGTTCCGGTGCCAGGCATCGAACTCGGGACCTTTGGTTTAACGTACCAACGCTCTACCAACTGAGCTACCCGAGAACTTTACCAGACACCGATCCAATTCTTCCCTCTATATCCACAGACCTCAAAGTGGGCTGACAACCGTCAAGCAACCAACATTGAGTGCACACTAACTCTGTGTGACTTAAATTGTGGTTTTCTGTTAACGAACAGTGACGTGTATTATGCAAATGAAGCTTTCAGGTATAACTCCCTGTAAAGTTGATTTGAATAATTTCGAGGGAAAAATTGTTCCGGGCCAGGCATCGAACCCGGGACCTTTGGTTTAACGTACCAACGCTCTACCAACTGAGATACCCGGGAACTCTACTAGACACCGATCCAATTCTTCCCTCTATATCCACAGACCTCAAAGTGGGCTGACAACCGTCAAGCAACCAACAATGTGTACACACAAACTCTGTGTGACTTAAATTGTGGTTTTCTGTTAACGAACAGTGACGTGTATTATGCAAATCAAGCTTTCAGGTATAACTCCCTGTAAAGTTGATCTGAATATTTTTCCCTCGAAATTATTCCAAGAATATGTGCAGAACAAAATGTCAAACCTTCTACTCCTTAAGTGCGTTGAAAGACAAAGGATTTTTTCAGCTTCCTGGACAGCTTGGAACATGTTAAAGAGAATAATAGAAAGATAAAGTGTTTTCTTTTGTAAAAGTGAGTAGAGAGAGGACCGAAAGGTAAATACAAAAAGGATTACAGTATAATATTCAAAAACCCTTCGTTCCGCACCTTTTAAAAGTGAACCCTGGGAAATTCCAAGGCCGAGTACACAGTAGCATACCTCTAGGGAAGAGGTGCGAAATCGGTCAGTGCCTACTACCTGCGTCCGCTTCATTTGTAATGTTCGATACTATGATCATATCTCACCTTCTTTCTAGAAGTTATCATGGCTTAGATTACATGAGAGGAGAAATCTGCGCTCACTTTCTCTCTTATATCGAATTATGCACACTTCATCCCCCTATTATTTATTCGCTCGTTTTCATACTCTCTCTCGCTATCATAATATTAATACTCGATCACAACGCGATAACACGCTAGAAATTCCACTTCACACATCATCTCTGTATTCCTCATCTTTCACTGTTGCTACCTCTCGTCACTGGAACTCTCTGCCGCCTGAAGTCAAGGGCTGCCGAACATTGAAATCTTTCAAATCAAAGTTAGAAAATTATCTTATGACGAGTTGCCAAACTAACTTACTATTATGACAAGTGTTGTATTGCATGTTTCCACGTATTCACATTTTTTTATGTTCCAGTGATATTTAACTTATTTTATATTTTTGTTTTCATATTTTCCGATAATGGTATATCTATAATGTGATAAGTTGAGCTATATATAATCATAATTTTCCTTACTGTGTGTACATAAAAATATTGTATTCATTGTATGCTTTGTACTGCACTATTTTATTACTGCTATTAGTATTTTTGTTATTATTATTATTATTATTATTATTATTATTATTATCATTATTATTATTATTATTATTATTATCAATAATTGTATTATTTTTTACTTTGTATGTCTCATTTGTTTTTTACGTGCTGTTCACATTTTATTATGATTTTTCCTTTCTTTCTGTATACAGGGTGTCCCGGACAAAATTTACCAATAAGAAAGTTTAATAACTCACCAAATACTTGATGGATGAAAATGCTGTTTGCGGGAATTGACAAAGGGACTTCCAAAGTTTCGAATGACCACTAATAAACTTCTATGTGTGCACCTCTTGTAGCACGAAAGATGTCCAGGCGATATTCAAGTCCTTGCCATGTGTTTCGTAACATCTCTGGAGTGACAGTTGCACAAGCAGCGACAATTCTCCAATGCAGATCCTCCAAATCAGCCACTACAGTCTTGTACACAATGTCTTTTACGTATCTCCCAAAAAAGAAGTCCAGTGGGGTTAGGTCTGGGGATCTGGGAGGCCATGCTGTAGGTCCACAGACGTGGAAGGTGGACTCATCACTAAGCACGACCTTCTGCAGATATTCATTTTCAATATCAATTTTCAACAGCATGTCAATAGCGAAATCATATCGTGCAGGCAAGTCGTTCGGTTTCAACTTTTGAACCAATTGAATCTTGTATGCATGCAGACGTAACCTCTTGTGCAGAACATCGTGGATAGTTGACTTTGGAATTGCAAGTTCCCTGCTGGCACGGCGAACAGACTTACACGGGCTCCGTTGGAAAGCTTGCTGAATTCTGTCGACTTGCGGTTCTGTCACTTTCTTCCCGATTGGTGTTTTCTCTACAAGAGAACCGGTCTCAAGAAGCTTTCTATGCCAAGTTGTTATTGTGTGCCTATCTGGTGGTTGCTTCTCAGGCCACTGTTGTCTAAATCTTCTCTCCGCTATCTTCGGATACTTGAATTCGGCAAGCCAATAGCAGCATTGAACTTTTTGTTGCACTGTGAACGCCATTTTAATTACAGCTATGTCAACAACAATGACCAAATGTTGCCAACATCACACATAAAACTTAAAATATCACTCTTTCATTTGCAGCAAATATCATTTTCCTATCTCTATTATTACGTGAGTTATTAAACTTTCTTATTGGTAAATTTTGTCCCGGACACCATGTATTATGTCTGATTTCTACTTATTTGTTGTTTACATTTTATTATTAATATCTTATTCAGTTTTTTGTGTAAAATTGTAGTGTACTTTGTAAATTTGTAGTGTTTTTTGTAACGAAGTTTTACTCCTGGTTGAGTGTTAGAGAAGGCCGTATGGCCTTAACTCTGCCAGGTTAAATAAATTATTATTATTATTATTATTATTATTATTATTATTATTATTATTATTATTATTACATCGCTGTATTAGATTCAAATTTCGAACTGTGAACATCAGGATGTCGAAGCGTAAAGTGTTTAAGTTGGAAGATGCAGTGAACATTAGTACTGATATTGACGTGGTGTGTCCCAAACGGGCATTAATACTGTATGTATAGCAACGTCAGTAGTATAAAAACAGACACTTGAGTTTTAATGAACCTCGGATATAGCGAACGAAATATGCTGGTCCGCAGAGGTTCACTATATCCGAAGTTGACTGTATATGTATATTTAAGGGGTTAATGCATTTTACAGCTTTTAGCGCATATAAAGGCATATTTTGTTGTTTTTAAGCATTCAACATTAAGAACATAGAAAATAAACAGAAATGGAATACAGAAGAAGCGGAGATATTGAAAACATTACAGCTATATTTCATTTATTGCAATATGACAAGACAGTGCAGTTATCAGTGAATCATTTTGGGCAATTTCGCGACAATCAACAAAGCCCTCTTTTGCTGAAAGGAACTTGTCATCATATAAAAAGATTCTTGTGTGTTGCCTAGCAACTTAGAGGAATATGTGACTCCAGCAGAAATAAATGAAGTTTTGTCTCAATAACCTCACGTATAACAGGAAAACCATCAAACTGCAAACTGTTTAAAATCGAAAAGTAATTATTTTTAACTATAACAGTACATACTATATCTTGCCGTTTCTGCTGCATATGTATCAATCAGTGGTACTTACATTCGACGTCGACAATGATCCTCTTGCTAACGGAAGGGGGCACTCCATTGGTTGCGATGCACAAATAGGCACCCATCTCCGTCCTGCTGATACGAGTGAGGTTCAACTGTTCTCCATCATACACGTTTACTGCAACAGCAAACAGGGATACCAATCTCGTGATTATAGGCTATCGTATACTTCATATGCAAGATGGAAGAAAGACATCTCTTACCATTTGACAAATCAATAAAAACCAATAAACCAATTAAAATAATATGTCCTAAATATATAATAAATAAACAAGTAATTGAACACAGAAATAAACATATAAATTAATAAAAAATAATAAACAAATAAACACTGAATGATGAAATGGAAATAGAAAAATAAAGACATACATTAATCAACAAATGATCACATAAAAAAGGAATAAGTAAATGAATAAAAGTTAAACTAAACTAATATATAAAAAATAAAAAAATTATTAAATATAAATGAACGAATAAACAAATGCGTAAATAAATAAATAAATAAATAAATAAATAAATAAATAAATAAATAAATAAATAAATAAAAATAAATAAATCAGAATTAAATATAAGTTAATACACAAAATTCCTCATCTTCAACGTCTATCGTAAAGGACTTGTAAAGTGACATCAAACACTTTTGTGCGAGATCGTGCGTATTTGCTTGTTTTCCGCACAGAACCAATACGCGGTAAGTGTGAAATACCACATTCAGTATTCCCAACGTAACACACAACAATTTCCCTCTTCTTACCGCTTAAGCGCGACATTCATTTTACTGCTTTAGGCTTTTAACATATTATTTTTAGAGACGTTTAACATTGTAATAATTATAAATTGGAAACTTACCACTGCAATTTCACCTAAATTGCAATGTTAATTATTGTTTTTAAATATTTGCAAAAATTAAGTAAACTCTACAACTCCACTAAACTTATTGCATTCCTGATACAAGTAACATTAAGGAAGCCGTGAAAAAATCAACAAGATTCCAGATGCCGATGTTATTACTGCAATATGTTATATAAATAATATTGTTAAAATATTAAAATGAAAAATAAATCATTACATAACCTTACCGTTTGTTTTAAGTTCGCATTTATAGACTGGGAAAAAAAAAAAGACAGACGTATATCACGGCCTGCTGGAGTATAGTAAATACAGAAAACATTTTATAGCAACAATGTTGAAGAAAGATATTTTGGTTTTCCGAAGTTGCCGTCATTAAAGAGAAACCAACATGGAGATTTCATTACAACTAATAAGAAATTCGTTTTTCAGGTATGTAATAAACGATCTTCGCACAAAATAATGTACGATACACGAGCGGTATGTTTATTTTCATGTTCTCGGAAATTAAAAAAGCTCAACAACGTTTCGCTTTTTCAATCTTTTCCTCGACCATGAAAACGTCAACATACCGCTCTTGTAACGTATATCATTATTTCCTTGCATTTTTATCTATGTCCTGATTGTACCTATGCAGTGTAAAATATTACCATGGCAACTGAAACTAACCATTAAGCAAAGCCTGCATGATATAGTCAAAAAATAAGGTACAACGAAAATGTAAGGAAAAAGCTTTTGATGTCAGTGAACAAGTGTCAAGAAGTAAATATATTCTGTAACTGTGTCAGCTATAAATTGAATTGTCGTTGTCAAGGTATCTAGCGTCTGAGTAAGATGAAGGTGATAATGAGTCCAGAATCGAGCGACGGAAGTTACCCTGGATTTGAGGGCAAAACCCCAGGAAAACCCCAATTAGGTAACATGTCCTAATCAGAATTTAAACCCGGGCCCTCTTCTTACGCTATCACACATATTAATCGTTACTCCATAGCGCTGGACAACTAAATTTTTAAGAGTTAAATAAGACTAACGTGTGTTCAAACTAAAATCATAGTGTTAATAAAATAGTAAATATTTCATAATTTATTTGGGTAAGCCATTAAGCCATTTCTATTTATTTAATTATTTATTTTTGTGTATATTATTTATTACTTACTTATTGGCTTTTAAGGAACCCGGAGGTTCATTGCTGCCCTCACATAAGCCCGCCATTGATCCCTATCCTGAGCAAGATTAATCCAGTCTCTACCATCATATCCCACCTCCCTCAAATCCATCTTAATATTATCTTCCCATCTACGTCTCGGGCTCCCAAAAGGTCTTTTTCCCGTCGGCCTTCCATCTAACACACTATATGCATTTCTGGATTCGCCCATACCTGCTACATGCCCTGCCCATCTCAAGCGTCTGGATTTAATGTTCCTAATTATGTCAGGTGAAGGATACAATGCGTGCAGTTCTGCGTTGTGTAAATTTCTCATTTCTCCTGTAACTTCATCCCTCTTAGCCCCAAATATTTTCCTAAGAACCTTATTCTCAAACACCCTTAATCTCTGTTCTTCTCTCAAAGTGAGAGTCCAAGTTTCACAACCATACAGAACAACCGGTAATATAACTGTTTTATGAATTCTAACTTTCAAATTTTTTGACAGAAGACTAGATGACAAAATCTTCTCAACCGAATAATAACAGGCATTTCCCATATTTATTCTGCGTTTAATTTCCTCCCGAGTGTCATTTATATTTGTTACTGTTGCTTCAAGATATTTGAATTTTTCCACCACTTCGAAGGATAAACCTCCGACTTTTATATTTCCATTTCATACAATATTCTGTTCACGAGACATAATCATATACTTAGTCTTTTCGGGATTTACTTTCAACCCTATCGCTCTACTTGCTTCAAGTAGAATTTCTGTGTTTTCCCTAATCGTTTGTGGATTTTCTCCTAACATATTCACGTCATCCGCATAGACAAGAAGCTGATGTAACCCGTTCAATTCCAAACCCTGCCTGTTATTCTGAACTTTCCTAATGGCATATTCTAGAGCAGAGTTAAAAAGTAGAAGTGACAATGCATCTCCATGCTTTAGCCCACAGTGAATTGGAAAAGCATGAGATAGAACCTGGCCTATACGGACTCTGCTGTAAGTTTCACTAAGACACATTTTAATTAATCGAACTTGTTTCTTGGAAATACCAAATTCAATAAGAATATCATATAAAACTTCTCTCTTAACCGAGTCATACGCCTTTTTGAAATCTATGAATAACTGATGTACTGTACCCTCATACTCCCATTTTTTCTCCAATATCTGTCGAATACAAAAAATCTGATCAATAGTCGATCTATTACGCCTAAAACCATACTGATGATCCCCAATAATTTCATCTACATATGGAGTTAATCTTCTCAAAAGGATATTCGACAAAATTTTGTACCACGTCAACAAAAGTGATATTCCTCGAAAGTTACTACAGTTAGTCTTGTCCCCCTTCTTAAAGATAGGTACGATTATAGACTCCTTCCATTGTTCTGGTACAATTTCCTTTTCCCAAATTGCAAGTACAAGTTTATAAATTTCGCTAGATAATGCCCTTCCATCCTCTTGTATTAATTCTGCTGGAATTTGATCAATTATTAATTTAATTAATTATTTGTGTATTTTGTATACTTATTTATTACACATTTATTTCTTATCAGTTTCCTATTTCTTCGTATATATTGCATATATAGAATTTGTTGTTAATTTAGTTGCGTATTGTTGGTAGTGGTGGAAGTTTTGTTGTTGGAAGCCCCGTCCCAGACGTTGTTCACTCAGCTTCTCATCAAATTGAGTACCAGGTCTTTTAAAGGAATAAAATGCGATCGGAGTGTGGTGCTGACCACATCACCTCATTCTAGTGCCACAGTTATGAATTCATCGAGTTCTACCTCCATATCCGTAATACCCTTTTACCAGTAATCAACGTAATGCAGACGTCTCCAAAAGCGTACTCGCGAGTAAGCCCCTGGACGGAACCGAAGCCAGTACTTAATGTGCCCGTTCCGCCTCACCCATCCCCACCTGTACTGTACTCAATGTTTATGCGCAAACGAAGAGCAGTGGCGGACTGCCATTATCATTGTGTTGGTCGGAGTGTTCCACATTTTCACAATGTCTTCTAATCATGGACGTAGTACATTCAAGGATGAAGAGGAAGAGAAATTTTTTGTGTTAGCGTGGAGAATGTGAAATTCATAATTTGTTCGAAAATTATTAAGGGAGTGTTGAAATTCAACATGCGACGACAATACTCGATTCTTCACAAAGAATATCATACAGTTACAGGCGTGTTGGACATGTGAAAATAATTTATTTTGGGGCTATCTGTATAACTGTTGGTTTTACGTAATAATCAGTATATTACAATATGTTTGCACTCAGTTTCGCATGACGTACTTATAGTTTTTTTTTGTTTAAGGGGAGTTGGTCATTATCGCATGTAAAATAATGGTAAAAATAGCCTATCTTCTAGCAGTCATAAATATAATAGTCTGCTATTTATCAGTGGTCTTTCATTTTTGTTAGCTATGTGTGTATACATATTAACCTTTAAAATGAAAAAGAATGGTGACTCTAGAGTAAATCTGTATCCTTAAATTAATTTTTTAATTAAGCACAATTTCTTTTATAAATTCACTACATGTCTGTGATTAGGTACACTCTATTCACTTATTATAACACATATTGAATTGAAACTTTGACCACTTACTGCTAATAGATACTAAAACATACCCTACTAAAAGTATTCATATATCTGTAATATTATGGGCATAGGGCTTGTAGTAATCATCACCGTCAATAAATTAAAAAAAAAATTGGAGATTAGTATAAGCCCTATGCCCATAATATTATAGACATTTTAATAATTTTAGTAGGGTATGTTTTAGTATCTGTTAGCAGTAAGTGGCCAAAATTTTAATTCAATGTGTGCTATGATAAGTGAATTACCTAATCACAGGTATGTAGTGAATTTATATAAAACATATGTTTAAATTCAAAAATTAATTTAAGGGGTAAGATTTACACTAGATTAACCATTCTTTTTTCATTTTAAAGTTTAATGTGTATACATATATCACTAAAAAATGAAATAGCTGTGATAAATAGTATTACATTTATGACTGCTTGAAGATAGGCTATTTTTACCATTACTTTGCATGCGATAACGTCCAATTCCCCTTAATTTTAGGTGAAATGCTTAGGCCTACAAATATTTTTATAAATATAAAACAAGAAAATACAAACACAAATCATACACGTGTTCTTGGTCTTAAAAAAAAAAAAGCTTCTTGCTAGCTATGTTCTAGCTTGGGATATCAATGAAGCTCTTTACAGAAGCATCATTTGTAAAATCGTGCATACAGGACGTTACTAAAATACCATGTCCAGAACAAAGTCAAAGTTTGAGAAAATTAAATTGTTTCCAATTACAGTTCAGAGAAGGAATTTCAAGATTGTAAATGTAATTGAATCTGAAGTCGAAACCACAATTAACCAGTTTGTAGCTTACTCACTTGGATTGGACGAAAGCACAGATAGAAATGACAAAGCTCACCTGGCCATTTTCATCCGAGGAGTTAATGAACATTTTACTGTGTCTGAATGTCTTCTAGATTTAATTACAAAATATAACTGGAAAATATCTTTTCCAGCCACTGAAAGGCACCATAGAACAGAAGAGGTTGAATTTGCAATGACTTGTGTCCATAGCAACAGAAGGGGCTCCAGCTTCATAGTATGTCAATAGTAATATGCGTTACAAGAGCGGTATGTTGACGTTTTCATGTTCGAGGAAAAGATTGAAAAAGCCAAACGTAGTTGAGCTTTTTTAATTTCCGAGAACATGAAAACAAACATACCGCTCGTGTATCGTACATTATTTTGTGCGAAGATCGTTTATTACATATCTGAAAGACGAATTTCGAATTAGTTGTAATGAAATCTCCATCCTGGTTTCTGTTTAATGACGGCAACTTTAGAAAACAAAAATATCTATACTCCAGCAGGCCGTGATATACGTCTGTCTTTTTTTTTCCCCCCAGTCTATAAAAGCGAACTTAAAACAAACGGTAAGGTTATGTAATGATTTATTTTTCATTTCAATATTTTAACAATATTATTTATATAACATATTGCAGTAATAACATCGGCATCTGGAATCTTGTTGATTTTTTCACGGCTTCCTTAATGTTACTTTTATCAGGAATGCAATAAGTTTCGTGGAGTAGTAGACTTTACTTAATTTTTGCAAATATTTAAGAACAATAATTGACATTGCAATTTAGGTGAAATTGCAGTGGTAAGTTTCCAATTTATAATTATTACTATGTTAAACGTCTCTAAAAATAATATGTTAAAAGCCTAAAGCAGTAAAATGAATGTCGCGCTTAAGCGGTAAGAAGAGGGAAATTGTTGTGTGTTACGTTGGGAATACTGAATGTGGTATTTTACACTTACCGCGTATTGGTTCTGTGCGGAAAACAAGCAAATACGCACGATCTCGCACAAAATAATATACAAACGTATATTTCTTATTCCTTTGATATTATTTGTAAACCTAAGAGATCGTTGCCGCGATCCCCCACTGATCGCTTCCATCTGTTGAGGTACGTGTCTCTCCCCCTTCTCTAGTCTTACAGCACCCTGTGTTCGGCGGGCAGCATCGAGAGCACGAATGACGATACGCTTTTTGGAGACCTCTGATGTAGTGTCCTTAAAAGATGAATTCTATTGAAAAAAGAGGAAATTTTTCAAAAATGACTTACAACCACTGCTCCTTGTATTCGTCAATTTGCAAAACGCTTGACTAGCAGAAGGGAGTGTACTGTACACCCTGTTCCCACAAGTAAGAGGACCCCACCTGAGTGGGTAAGAGCAACATGGCGCCATGAAGCATACACGCTATAAATATTTATGATAATGGGCAACAAACACTCTCACATTGTCACTTGGAGTGATCTGAAGGGATTAAGCCCTCTTTTGCCTGGCGGAAGTTTATATCGCATCGTATCTGCTTAAATATGGATGTCTACATCCGCCAGATAATGTAGGACACGAATTTTGTGTGATAAGACGGAGGTTCACGCCGATCCTCAGGGTGTTTCACACCCAAACAGCTAGTAACAAGAATTTATTATGCCTGTATGCCTATAAGAGAAAATTCCCTGCGAGGTTAGTCCTCGGTGGTCTAGTGGTTGTCGTAACAGCCGTTGGATCTCAGGTTCCCATATTCAAACACGATCTAAGACGATGAGTTTATACTCTATTTTTTTATACAGAAGGAAACTTTCCGTCGTTAAACGCTAGGAAGAACCTTGCTAATCAGCAGGAAACTCATTTTCGTTTCCAAACAAGTTAGGAAAGTTATCGGATAGTACATCCTTTACAGTGGCGGCTCGTGATAAAATATTATGTGTGTTCACAATTTTGTGGTTCAAAAATCGAAGAGAATTTGAAATTGTACGTTTAGTCTAATATGAAATGTCATGATTCCAGTGTTTCACTATCGAAAAAAACTGTATATAAATTCAAAAAACGACATAATAATAATAATAATAATAATAATAATAATAATAATAATAATAATAATAAGAGTAATAATAATAATGAAACTCAGTCTTTCTATTTCCAATTTTTCCTGGTAAGCCAGCTTACCCTTGAGAAGATTAACTCCGTACGTAGATGAAATTATTGGGGATCAGGCGTAATAGATCGACTATTGATCAGATTTTTTTGTATTCGACAGATAATGGAGAAAAATGGGAGTATAAGGGTACAGTACATCAGTTATTCATAGATTTCAAAAAGGCTTATGACTCGGTTAAGAGGGAAGTATTATATGATATTCTTATTGAATTTGGTATTCCTAAGAAACTAGTTCGATTAATTAAAATGTGTCTCATGAAACATACAGCAGAGTCCGTATAGGTCAGTTTCTATCTGATGCTTTTCCAATTCACTGCGGGCTAAAGCAGGGAGATGCACTATCACCTTTACTTTTTAACTTCGCTCTAGAATATGCCATTAGGAAAGTTCAGGATAACAGGCAGGGTTTGAATTGAACGGGTTACATCAGCTTCTTGTCTATGCGGATGACGTGAATATGTTAGGAGAAAATACACAAACGATTAGGGAAAACACGGAAATTTTACTTGAAGCAAGTAGAGCGATCGGTTTGGAAGTAAATCCCGAAAAGACAAAGTATATGATTATGTCTCGTGACCAGAATATTGTACGAAATGGAAATATAAAAATTGAGATTTATCCTTCGAAGAGGTGGAAAAATTCAAATATCTTGGAGCAACAGTAACAAATATAAATGACACTGGGAGGAAATTAAACGCAGAATAAATATGGGAAATGCGTGTTATTATTCGGTTGAGAAGCTCTTATCATCCAGTCTGCTGTCGAAAAATCTGAAAGTTAGAATTTATAAAACAGTTACAATTGTTCTGTATGGTTGTGAAACTTGGACTCTCACTCTGAGAGAGGAACAGAGATTAAGGGTGTTTGAGATTAAGGTGCTAAGGAAAATATTTGGGGCTAAGCGGGTTGAAGTTACAGGAGAATGGAGAAAGTTACACAACACAGAACTGCACGCATTGTATTCTTCACCTGACATAATTAGGAACATTAAATCCAGACGTTTGAGATGGACAGGGCATGTAGCACGTATGGGCGAATCCAGAAATGCATATAGAGTGTTAGTTGGGAGACCGGAGGGAAAAAGACCTTTAGGGAGGCCGAGACGTAGATGGGAGGATAATATTAAAATGGATTTGAGGGAGGTGGGGTATGATGATAGAGACTGGATTAATCTTGCACAGGATAGGGACCGCTGGCGGGCTTATGTGAGGGCGGCAATGAACCTTCGGGTTCCTTAAAAGCCATTTGTAAGTAAGTAAGTAAGCCAGTTTACCCAGTTCTTTACTGTTCCAAATTTCATTGAACAGAGTTCATTGTTTAAGTTTGTTAATAATGAAAACATACCACAGTCCCGTTATTTACAAACGCGTGTGTTCAGAAATATATTTTGATTCACAACACACTGATACACTATAGCCTATACCAGTACTGTAATCCCACTCGCATAGATTGATTACTATAAATACATGCCAGTAAATATTATTCTTAAATACACTCAGGGACAAAAAGAACCGGACACTTCTATATTAGCTTGTATTTTGTTGCCAATTATTTCAAAATGAAACAAAACCCATTTAAACAAAATAATGTTTTATTTAGCACCTTATACGACAACTTTTGAAAAAAAAATCTCTGATGAGAAAATTTACAAAAAATTACAAAGGGTGTATAACTATGGCATCGTTTGGTCTAACTGTTTTTTTCATGTTATGGTGCCTTAAACATTAAAAACTCTTTTTAGTAACGGGTATTACCCCCTCTGGCTTGAATAACTGCATCCATACGTCTTGGCATGCTCTCAATTTGGTTAGCAATGTCTTCTTGAGGAATAAGTTCCCATTCTTCGCCAAGTGCTCGCCTCAACTCTTGTAACGATTCTGGTCTCGGTCGTCTATTCTTAACACGCCGCCCCAGCATGTCCCACACGTGTTCAATTGGGTTCATGTCTGGACTCCTTGCTGGCTATGGAAGAACAAGAATTCCCATTTCTTGGAGATAATCTCCGACCGCATGGGCAATATGCGGCCGTGCATTATCATGCATTAAAACAAAATTGTCGCCTACAAATTGGCCAAATGGCACAACATGATCAGCCAAACATTCATTTATATACCTATCAGCTGTTAGTCTTCCATTTTCAACAAAAACCAACTCTGTACGAGCATCCGTACACACTCCTGCCCAAACCATCATTCCACCACCTCCATACGGCACATTTTCGGAAATGCAACACTGTGAAAATCTTCTCCCCTCCTTCTCCAAACTCTTTCACGTCCATCAGGTGAGCACAGATTGAAACGGGACTCATCGGTGAACAGAACACAGCTCCACTGTCCATTTCTCCAATCCCTGTGATCATTTGCAAAACGCAGTCGTTCAACTCGATGCATCCTGAGAAGTCTGGGACCAGTTGCAGGTCTACTTGATATCAGTCCACGTGCTTTCAACTTCCTTCTAACTATTTTGGCCGAAATTGGGCGTCCATGCATGTTAACAAATTGCTGGGCTACACTAGTAGCTGGCAGGTTGCGCTCCCTAAGAACTCTCAACACCATATACCTGTCTTCATTTGGATTTGTAGCTCTTGGACGACCCGAACCTGGTCTTCTGGTATATTCTAGGGTCTCTCTATACCGTTTTATGGCATCATGGGTTGTGCTTCTAGCCATATTCATAACATTTGCAATGTAACGTACACTGCGTCCATCATCGTAAAGGGCTACAGCTCGAGCCACATCTTCAGGTCGCATCTTGTTTTAAGACAAATGTTACAACCCCACTTAAACTCAGAAAATGTAAAAATAAAGAAATAACGAATGATAACGATAATGAAGCACAAAATGGTGGAGACAAAATTGTTATAGCTGAGACTCCGAAAGCAAAATTGGAATATTTGGTTGTAATGGCTTGTTTATAAAACAAAAAAACAATCAACAATGTATACACGTCTCCATAACAACAGATGGCTACCATAATATTGTATGAGAAGATAATGTTTTGCAAAATACCAGCAAATATTAAAGTGTCCGGTTTTTTGTCCCTGAGTGTATTATACACCACTATACAGATACTTAAATTCATACCACCACCACAGTCAGCCAGCACGTGTTTGAAAGCCAAACTATGCTATTATGCCGACACTGAAGTATAGTAATTCACAAACTACACACTCGTAGCAGCACTGTACACACATCTACGTAAAGTAAACGTTCCTACAGTCAGATGCTGACATCTACAGGCTTTTAAATTTCCTCCTCGAGATATAGCACGTGAACGATAGGCATCGATGCAACTGACATCTGTAGGATAGATACTCATCATATTCGCTTAACGCTTTGTGCTCTTGACGAGTCATAAGCGGCCAGCTAAAGACAATTTTCTCCCGCGCATGCGTGAAATTCCTGTAACCAACTCGAAAAGAGCACGGCTTGTACGTGAAAGGATGTTGCCAAGTTTACATAAGAAGTTTATGCAAGATGCGGGAAGTTTAAAATACTCGATTCTGATATTATACATCCCCACAACGTCAACACGGTATTAAATAATAAAACTAGTCGTGCATTAATGGAAACAAGGTGTTCACGTGCTCTTGTGCTCTTATTGACGCACCGCCACTGATCCTTTAGTTTTAAAGTTCAACCTCTGACTCTAAATGCTTACGTCAGGACGCTACGAAAGGTATAACCTAGCTAAATAATAATAATAATAATAATAATAATAATAATAATAATAATAATAATAATAATAATGGAGCATGACAACTGTAAGTGGGATTGTTACTAAATTGAAATGATCTGTCCAGCTATTTTTTTAACCACATAAACGTACTAACACTGCGAAACTAGCTCTGTACAAAATATTAGTGCTACATATTACACAATATACAGGGTGTTTCCAAGGTGGTGTTACAAACTTTCAGGGATGATGGCGAAGAGCTCTTGTATCAATTTGAGATAAGAAACCCTGGTCCGGAAATGACTGAGTCGAAAGTTATAAGCAAAAATAGTTGTGTGGAAATCGAATTGTAATTTGGCACCACGTGCCCTCCTTCCTTTAACCTTTGGAAAAATGGTATGGGGGACTGTACTTAACTTATATTACATAAAAAGTGGACTTAATCTGCATTACTAGTAATAGGACGATATATACAGGGACATCACTTTATTTTTACCAACATTTTTAACATTAACCTGGCTATACTCGGAATCACTGTTGCCCCCTTCCATTACAGGAGTTTGATGTTACTAGTGCAATATGTAAACAAATCATTTTACTAGGTATAGGAGGAGAGAAAAGTAGTGTATCCATTTATGTTGTAGGGAAATACGATATTACGATTTTCAGTTTGATCATCACTTTTACGGAATTTATCAAAATACAGTAGAGTAGTAACATTTAAAAAAAAAAAACTCAACTTTTCAGGCGGCTATGTTCGTTATGTAATGTCTACTTTATTTAGCATATTAATTATTGATGTTAACATACAATATAGAGAGTGCATTTAAGTTGAGGGGCTCATAAGTAAAGGGCTGTAAGTGCACTTAAGTTACTTTTGAGAAAATGGGGTTTAAATATTTAAGCTTTCGTAAAATCGGTGAAATTTTTATTTAAATTTTAATGTGTGATGCGATTAAAATAACCCTTTACCACTAAAATTTTAGATACATTAGCTTACACTGGATGCACTTAACTCATGTTATTACAAATGCCACTAGCATTCCTTTGCTTCTAGCCACCTCAATTCAAAATAAGCTAATCTGAATTTTTAAACAAGTTGCTGAAAATGGTTGCCGTTCATTACAATGCAGGCTTAAATTCAGTAGGCATATTATTAAAAACATTTTGAATCATATTCTCCGAAATTGAATTTATCGTTTCTTGAATATAATTATTTAGTACGATATTATTAATATAGGTTCTTTCTTCTATAGAAAACGCAACCATATTTCTGAAACACACTATACACTGCAGTGTTTACTTCAGTGCTTGAAGACTTGGAATGCTACAGCGGCCGTAAGTTTGTGTGTCTGACGGGAGCAAGGACATTAGTGAAGGGGTGGGAGTGAAGTACATTCAGAAATGCAGGTACAATAAAAATGCAAGTAAAAATAAAATGATGTCCCTGTACATAGGTAGATCTTCTTACATTATATGCACACATATATTTTAAAATTTATTTTATGCTCGACCATGCCGAAATGTAGTAATTATACACCTGGTAGCAGTCCTTTAATGCATGTCATTAAAGTACACCTATTCATTAAAGTTCAGGTTTTCCATTATTCTCGGATATGCATTCGAAAGACAACTAGCAAAACGTCACGCAGGCTGGAAATCCAATACTGTCGCAGAAGGGCATGTTCTGTTACTATAATAATTAGCGTTAATTGTAAATAATATTCAAATAAATTCAATTTGTCATCTCGTTTTTAATGTCGAATTCAATTTCAAGGTTATATCAAGTTTAACGAGATTACATCAAGGTCGTCGACATTCGTTTCGGGGAAAAAAATCAATACTTTCGCGTCTGCGCACATCTCACAATTCACGAGATTGCACAAGGTCAGTTCCCTTCCCATTCACATAAGACAACGTGAAAGTTATGAATAATTTCAAGTTAGAAATATGGTCGAGCATAAAAAGTCGTATGAAACTTGCCTATAATGGTAATTAAGACGCTGGTATGAAAATTATGAAACTCGCTTGCGCTCGTTTCATAAACATACTCGCGTCTTAATTACTATCATTATAGGCTCGTTGCATATGTCTTTTAAGTTATTTATTTCCCTCATTCATTTTTCTCTTACTTTCTTAAGGTATATTCCTAAGGATTTTATTATCCGTTTATGTGTAATTCTTGATAGCGTATTGTATACCTGCCGCCGCGAGAATGAATGTTGATGCAGCCGAGCGTCACTAGAACGCTATGACCGCACTGGTAGAAAAGATGGGTGAGATACAAGGGATAGTAAGGCAGTCGCTCTGAGGAGCTAGAGTTCTGCAGGTCTGGACTAGCCAATTCCTTTTTCTCTTCCCGATCGCGGCATATTAAGAACAATGGAAATAAAGTAACGAAACAAATTTAAGATGTCAAAATCGACCAAGGAAAACATTAAACGAGTGATACTGGTACAGGTTTTTATTAGCAATTCCAAAAAAATTAAGAGGAAAAAGAAACCTATTTTTAATCTAATTCGCAATACAGTATGTTCGTATTCTAGATATTTGAGTATTCGTCGAATGGTATTAGTTTTGAGTGCAAGTTGAACGGAAATCTCTGTCAGAGGAATATATGGGCCCTAAACTATTGTAATGCCAGGTCAGCTTAAATTTTCCCAAATTGTGGGTTTCCATAACAACGAGTTGTTTGTCATGGTCTCTCCCGAAAGCTTTACACACCAGTATAAACATGACGCTGTTTGATCTAGAGGCCATGCAGCCGTGTTTTCCGTTTGATAGAGGTACTAGGTGACCGAGAAAATTATCGATTTGATCCGGGAATTTAACGGATAAATAAATTCAATTTCATTGCTGATAATTCAATGTCTGTCACTAGTTTACACTTCTGTATCTAGTTTTCCACATTTCAAAACTTGTAAAAACGTTGTTTGTGAGCTGTACAGTTTCAAAACTTCTTTGATATATTGCAAATATAAGCGTAAGGAAATATTTTGTGCAATGAACATTGTAACACAAATCAAGTCAATTACAGTTGTTATTCGTTGTTTCCTGTGTTTAATTTTGCTAGGTTCTTTCTTTCTTTTGTTCGTGTCGTGAGAGTAAATCTGTTCAATGTTTCGGAACTAGTACTCGACTAAATTTTCAAGGAAGTCGGGGCTTAAGTTACTGAGAGACGCGGGGAATCTCTGTTCTCCGACACAGTTCTGCTTATACAGGGTGTATTAAAATTCGTGTTGAGGTTTTTCGAGTGCGATAAGTCTAGTGACAAGTAATATATATTTTTATTAAATAAATAAATAAATAAATAAATAAATAAATAAAAAGTAGGGAGGAAAGTAAATAAAAAATAGGAAACAGGTAAGTAAATAAATCTGTAATAAATAAGTATAAGAAATAGCCAAATATTTAATTAAATTAATAAATTATATACATACAAATAAATATAAAACAAATAAATAAATAAAAAATAAATCAGTAAACATATGTAGATAAATAAATAAAGAAAACAAATTAATAAGTAGTTACATTTAAAAATAAATAAATAAGTAAATAAATGTAAAAGAGTGAGTAAATAATTGTAAATTAAAATAAATAAACAGAAAATAAACTAAATAAATAAACCTAAATAAATAAATAAAGAAACACAAAACAAATAAATAATAATTAAATTGTGAGTAAATAATTGTAAATTAAAATAAATAAACAGAAAATAAACTAAATAAATAAACCTAAACAAATAAATAAAGAAACACAAAACAAATAAATAATAATTTAATAAGTTAATGAATAAATAAATAAGTGAATAAATAAACAAACATATAAAATATTTGAATAAGTAAATAAAACCAATGAATAAATTAAGAAATAAAATGTAATTAAATAAATAAAGTAAATATAATAACAAATAAATAAATATCTAAATAAAAAAAACATTAAATTTAGAAACAATCGCGGTCAAGATATTTATTTCCATTCCACTGCTCTAAAATTCGTCGCCATGGAAACAGCTTCACACATGCGACTGTCTGATCGAAGTCTGTTGTATGAATTACACAAGACGACAGTTCTCGCCCCGATTTCACACATTAAGGAAGACGATTCCGATAACCCGCGGAGCTTCATAACATTTAAAACGCGGAACACGTTTTTGTTTTGTTTCATACATTCGCGAACTAGGGCACGGTTGCCGCGATTCAATTGTTTCCAGCGTTTCGTGTGCTGGACGCAATTTCAATAACCAGAAATGCACTTTACAGCTTTATCGAGACATTCGGGCGAAATAGACGTCATTCCATGCATATGACAACTACGACTAAGGCTTTTCGGTCGTAAGTTCATTTGTAACCAGTTCGCTTGCCAAAACAAATAAAGGGTGCTATTTTATTGCACAAACATTGAAATGATATCACCTCCCATCGGCAATGTGCATCCATAAAATATTAAATTCTTATAAATATTTTATATGGAGTAAACTGAAGAGCAGGAATTGGTTGGTTATTTGCCAGTGTCTTCAGATATGGCAGGGATAATATAAAATGTGGTAAAATGGAAATTAACTTAGAAATAGGGTTGCTTGTAATATAGATTTCATTGCTCTCAAAGATAAGAGGGTCCACACCTGTTAGCGAGTCTGGCCGCGAAACCAGGTGGCCCGGGTTGGATTCCCGGTTGGGGCAAGTTACCTGGTTGAGGTTTTTTCCGGAGTTTTCCCCTCAACCGAATATGAGCAAATGCTGGGTAATTTTCGGTGCTGGACCCCGGACTCATTTCACCGGCATTATCACCTTCATCTCATTCAGACGCTAAATAACCTGAGATGTTGATAAAGCGTCGTAAAATAACCTACTAAAAAAAAAGATAAGAGGAAAGTGAAGGATTATCACCCTATCGTCCCTTTAAAACTGCAGGATTATTTCACTTCCACCCTGCATGAAAGATTTCAATAGTATTCGAATACGAGTAAATACATTTCATTCAGATACAATTAAATATATAAAAGCTTGCCACGCACTGCTTTTAACAACGAAGTAGGCTTACCTTTCAAATAAATTTCCGTGCACTCATGTGTATTAATTATATACCGGTTCACTCATTCGTTAAATTAGTACCATGTATTTTTAAGTAATATTAATTAACATTAAAGCAGTAGATATAAAAATGTTTGGAAAAGTGTGTTTTATTATTTTTTATAGCTTTCATTCGTTAGTAAAAATTCTGTCGGAAGTTCGAGGTTCTAGACCCGCGCATCGAGTATTGGCAATAAAAACAACAAGTACAGGTATCGACCATACAGGGTGTCAAAAAAGTTCGTTTACAACATTACAGGGATGATAGAGGAGCTAAAAACAAACATCTTTTTTATGTGACAAAAACCTCTCGGCGCTATGAGTTAATGGAGAGATTGTGTTCATACTCTGTTACGTGAATGCAGTGATGGGAAAAAATGTTGTTCAGAGATGAGGTTCAAACTGTCTCCCGTTTAGCCGAATGCATAACTGATTTCAACGCACTACGGACTGTCTGATGGACTACGCTGAAAAATGTCAGGAGTTTGACGAATAATCGCTCCAGATTCAACAACGCGAGCAACCAGTTCTTCTGCCGTATTTATCGGGGTCTTGTAAACCAGACATTTCATATCCCCACACAAAGAAATCAATAATAATGTTAGGTCGGGATATCGAGGTGGACATGATACTGCTAGTAGAATGTAACTAATTAAATAAATAAATGAAGAAATAAATAAATAAATGAAGAAATAGGTAAATGAAGAAATAATTAACTAAATGAAGGCGTAAATAAATAAATAAATAAATAAATGAAGAAATAAATAACTAAATGAAGGCGTAAATAAATAAATGAAGAAATAAGTAAATAAATAAAGAAATGAAAAATAAATAAATGAAGAAATGAGTACCTGAAGAAAGAAATGAATGAATGTCTAAATAAAATGAAATAAATAAATGAAGAAATAAGTAAATAAATAAATAAATGAAAAAATAAATAAATGAAGAAATAAGTATATAAATAAAGAAATGAAAAAATAAATAAATGAAGAAATAAGTAAATAAATAAAGAAATGAAAAAATAAATAAATGAAGAAATGAGTACCTGAAGAAAGAAATGAATGAATGTCTAAATAAATGATGAAATAAATAAATGAAGAAATAAGTAAATAAATAAAGAAATGAAAAAATAAATAAATGAAGAAAGAAATGAATGAATGTCTAAATAAATGATGAAATAAATAAATGAAGAAATAAGTAAATAAATAAAGAAATGAAAAAATAAATAAATGAAGAAATGAGTACCTGAAGAAAGAAATGAATGAATGTCTAAATAAATGATGAAATAAATAAATGAAGAAATAAGTAAATAAATAAAGAAATGAAAAAATAAATAAATGAAGAAATAAGTAAATAAATAAAGAAATGAAGAAATAAGTAAATAAATAAAGAAATGAAAAAATAAAGAAATGAAGAAATAAGTAAATAAATAAAGAAATGAAGAAATAAGTAAATAAATAAAGAAATGAAAAAATAAATAAATGAAGAAATGAGTACCTGAAGAAAGAAATGAATGAATGTCTAAATAAATTATGAAATAAATAAATGAATAAATAAATAAATAAATAAATAAGTGAAGAAATAAATACATAATTAAATAAATAAAGAAATAAATAAATGAATAAATAAATAAATTGGCACATGCAGAAATAAATAATGAATGAATAAATAAATAATGTCTAATATAAATGAATGAATAAATAAATAAATACATAATTAAATAAAGAAATAATTAAATAAATAAAGAATTAAATAAATGAAGAAATGAATAAATGACTACATGAAGAAATAAATAGGTGAATGAATGAATAAAGACATACGTAAATAAATAAATGAAGAAATAAGTAGATAAATAAATGCAGTAATAAGTAAATAAATAAATGCAGAAATAAATATATAAACAAATAAATAAGTAAATAAATGAAGAAATAAATGAATGAACAAATAAATAAATAAGAAATAAGTAAATGAAGAAGTAAATAAATAAATAAATGAAGAAGAAAATAAATAATTAAGTAAATGAATAAATAAAATAATAAATAAATAGATGAAGGAATAAGTAAATGAAGAATTAAATAAATAAATAAAGTAAATAAATAAATAAGTAGATAAATAAATGAAGAAATAAGTAAATAAATAAATGCAGAAATAAGTCAATAAACAAATAAATAAGTAAATAAATAAAAAAAATGAATGAATGAATAAATAAATAAATGAGGAATAAGTAAATGAAGAAGTAAATAAATAAATCAATCAATAAATAAATTAATAAAAAATAAATGAAGAAGTAAGTAAATGAAGAATTAAATAAATAAATAAATAAATAAATAATTAAATAAAGTAAATAAATGAAGAAATAAATGAATGAATAAATAAATAAATGAAAAATAAGTAAATATATAAATGCAGAAATAAATCAATAAACAAATAAATAAGTAAATAAATGAAGAAATAAATGAATGAATAAATAAATAAATGAGAAATAAGTAAATGAAGTAAATAAATAAATGAAGAATAAATAAATAAATAAATAAATAAAGTAATACATAAATAAATGAAGATATAAATAAACAATACATAATAAACATAATAATAAGTTACGTCCGACTTAAATTCTGGGCTACAGCTACGACATTTAAAATATTTTCTCTAAAAGAGAGTTGTAAGAAGACCTGAAATAAATAAATCGATATATCTCGTTTATCATTGATTTTAGGAGAATGTCACATAACAAAAGTAGCTTTGAAAAATGTTTCTGACAAATTTTATACTATAACAAAATTTGATAGGACTGATAGTTAACGAGACATACGAGTTTTAAAATAACAATACGCTATATGTCGGTGCAGCCTTAATCAGACTAATCTATACCAATATAATAGAACGTAAATTCTTCTGTTAATTTTCTCTTTTGAAAAGATAATTAATTAGTATTAACGCATGTGTAAAGAGTTATCCTGAGATATAAAGTACATTCTTAAAATGTTTGTTTATATACTATATTATATGTTTGTATGTCCGTATGTTTGTATGTTTCTTACCATTTCACTCAGTACTGGCAGAAGAGATTTCTTTAAAAACTAGTATGCAAAATGAGTTAGGTTCCCCTAGATACAACTTTGAAAATAATTCGGTGGCAGCCTAAAATTAAACCTTATTATTCTTGATGCCCTATACAGAATTCGAACTCATGATCACGGCTTCCAGGAAGTGGTAAATCTACTTCAAAATCTTCCGTATACCACAGCTTGTCTTTGTTTTTAACTGAGAGGAAAGCAGAAACAAATGAAGCGTTAAGACTGCAGAAACAAACGAACTGCTCGTTCTCTAGCAACCGACATAAAACAATTGCAAGGAGCCATATCTCGTCGCACTTCCTCATTATAGGAACAATGTACTGACAAATTGATAAAGGGAGACGTGAAAATTAGGGACTGAGTGCATTCAGAAGCTCAAATCTGATTTACGTAACAGTAAATAACGTTTTGTGACATTAATTACCTCTCAAAAGTGCGAACCTTTAAGCGCTTCCCTCCAAGATGAGCTCCATTGCCAGCTACTCCCTCTGGAGACCATTATAAAAGTACATGCAGCTTAATGGCGAAGGGATGGAGGCAATTGTTCCTATTATCCAACTGCTATTAACCTTCCTCACAACAATCATAGCGCAGCGTGCTAGCAACGGCCCATGGCAACGGGAGCTTAGAAACAAAAAGAAACGGCTCAGTTCTGACATTAAGAAAGTAGTTGAACGTCGAAATGAAGACTGCTCAATACAAATTACTATTGTTTGGCTTCGTGATTTTAATGACAAATGTATCAAGGTATAAATGTGGCGGGCAGGGGTTCGAGGAAGGAACGCATAAGGATCCATTCCTTGAATATGATAATTAAGAGTAAATGAATAAATAAATAAATAAATAAATAAATAAACAAACAAGCAAATAAATTAATTAATAAATAATTAAATAACTAAATAAACAATTAAATAAATAAACAAATAAATAAATAATAAATAAATAAATAATTAATTAAATAAATAAATAAATAATTAATTAATTAAATAAATAAATAATTAAATAAAAAAATGAATAAAATAAACAATTAAATAATTAATAAATAAATGAACAAACAAATAATAAATAAATAAATAAATAATTGAATAAATAAATAAATACTTAAATAAATAAATAAACAAATAACAAATAAATGAATAAATACATACATAAATAAACAAATAAATAAATAATTAAATATATAAACAAACAAATAAATACATTATTAAATAAATAATAAATAAATAAATAAATAATTAAATAAATAAATAATTAAATAAATGAATCAATAAGTAAATAATTAAACAATAAATAAATAAACAAACAAGCAAATAAATAAATTAATAAATAATTAAATAACTAAATAAACAATTAAATAAATAAACAAATAAATAAATAAATAATTAATTAAATAAATAAATGAATAAATAAGTAAACAATTAAATAATTAATAAATAAATGAACAAACAAATAATAAATAAATAAACAAATATTAACAAATAAATAAATACATACATAAATAAACAAATAAATAAATAATTAAATAATAAATAAACAAATAAATACATTATTAAATAAATAATAAATAAATAAATAATTAAATAAATAAATAATTAAATAAATGGATCAATAAATAAATAATTAAACAATGAATAAATAAACAAACAAACAAATAAATAAATGAATAAATAAATAAATAAAAACTTTAAAAAATAATTAAACAAATAATAACAAATAAATGAATAGATAAATGAATAAATACATAAATAAACAAACAAATAAATAATTAAATATATAAACAAACAAACAATAATAAACAAATAAATAACTAAATAAACAAACAAATAATAAATAAATAAAGTCGACCTGGTTGGCAAGTTGGTATAGCAAACAAATAAGGTTGCGGGTTCGAAATGGCATTTAAGCGTGCTTAAATGCGACAGGCTCATGTCAGTAGATTTACTGGCAAGTAAAAAGAACTCCTGCGGGACAAAATTCCGGCACATCCGGCGACGCTGATATAACCTCTGCAGTTGCGAGCGTCGTTAAATAAAATATAACATTTTAACAATAAATAAATATTGAAGAATAAGATGATGGTGAAATTATAAACTTCAGAGAAATAGTAGGCTATTATATTTGTAACTGTGGATTGTCTATCATTATTCATATTACACCAATAGTATTAAAGCACGATTATTAGCAGATTAAGCACCGGAATAAATTACCTTTATTTACTATTGTTAGTAAAGTTAGTCACTGTTTAAAATATTTAAATTTCATACATATTACATTACAATTTATTAGAAAATTGCAGATAAACGATAAATATTACTTTAAAATGACAAAAAAGGCTTTTAATAGCAAGAAACACCTTAGAAAGACAAAATAGGCAAAATGAAAATTGGCTCTATCACTTTGATTTGCTCCAAATCACATTTTTTATATTTATGCAAATAATGATTTACTTCCAAGCAGTAAAAAAGGCATTTTGCCAAACATCAGGGCTCTAACAATAATAATAAGAAGAAGAAGAAAAAAAATTATAATAATAATCACTAATTCAATTGAAAGGAAATAAAATGTATATAATTCATCCGTTCCCTGATTTTCGTTACACGTCTTTGTTTTTTTCTCAAGTTAGATATATTGCTTGTGTATTTATAAATCTCGCCTATGCTCTCCAATTTCTAAACATGGGTAATCACAAGTATTTTTTTATTTTGTTACATTTCAGTTCATTTTCTTGTAGTTATTGACTAACTTACAATATATTTAGTTTGTTTTTCAAGTTTTAAATCAATATTTACCTACAATCTGCATTTTACAGAGTGATTTATATAGAACTCACACATTTCTTTCTTTAATTATTCCGTTGGAAATTCATTCAAGACCCAATTTTAGCACCAAATTAAGCAGATTGTTCTGGAGTTTCGATTCCTTGTCACTAGATGCGCAGATGTTTATGTTTTATTCCTATTGTTGGCAGCACTGACCCAATTTTAGCACCAAATTAAGCAGAATGTTCTGGAGTTTCGATTCCTTGTCACTAGATGCGCAGATGTTTATGTTTTATTCCTATTGTTGGCAGCACTAACCCAATTTTAGCACCAAATTAAGCAGAATGTTCTGGAGTTTCGATTCCTTGTCACTAGATGCGCACATGTTTATGTTTTATTCCTATTGATGGCAGCACTAGATGCACAGATGTTTATGTTTTATTCCTATTGTTGGCAGCTGTTTTCGACATTTTATGTGAAAATGCAGTACACATTAAATCAACGACTCTTCCTTGTGAAGCAATACTGAATTACGAATTCAATTACAGCTACTCAAAGGGCATACCAGAGAGAATTTGGTGTTCGCAATCCTCCCAAAAGAAACACAATACTGGGACTGGTAAACAAATTGGAAACAACTGGATCTCTGGTGAGTGAAAAGGGCAAGCATCGTTCATCTAGGCTTCCCACGGTTGTTGTTGACGTAGGAGCACGACTGAATTAGTCACCCAAAAAATCATTAAGACGTTTGTCGCAGGAGACAGGGTACACCTACTCAATGTGTCAGAGATCTGCGAAAAGTGTAGGCCTAAAACCAAGTTTCTTTGACGACCGAATAATTTCCAGGCACTGTGGCCACCGAGATCTCCGGATTTGACAACGCCGGACTTCTTTCTATGGGGTTACTTAAAAGACAGGGTTTACGCCACACGTCCCCAGACATTGGACGATCTGAAGCACAACATCACACAGGAGATTCAAGCTATTGACAACAGAGTCCTCCAACGAGTGGCCAGTAACATGGAACGACGTGTTGAGTTGTGCCTTATGCAGGATGGAGGACATTTTCAACATTTGCTATAGAGGTAAATAATCTCCCAAAATTCCTCTACTTTTAGGTATAATAAGTTGTGGCTAGCACAATTCGTTTTGCAATTAATGAAAGAAATGTGTCAGTTCTACATAAATCATTCTGTATCAATATATACTGTACATAATGGAAGTTAATGTTATTATTTTTGCCAAGATTTGGATATTAGAACATTATTTTTATTCCCTGTTTTCCCGATAAACCGAGGCACATGAAAACCTCTACTCCTGATTAATATGCACACAGTGGAAACATATTAACAAATCTATCCAATGTGACAGTTTCATAGTGTTACAGAATGTAATAAAATCACTGTACAAGGTTTAAAATTAACCTCCCAACATGTTTTACGTTGTTGGTACGCGATTTTATATTCATACACAGTTCCCAACACCGATAATGAACAAACATTGACATTCAACTGTTAGTTTTTTTTTTCAACCAGAGGCATTTGTTTTGAATTGAACTGAAAAAGCATTAGTTGTCGTGAACCGGGCCAGAAGTGACCCCGCCCGAAACGAAAGCTGCTCAAGTACGTTGCCTAGCGACAGTTAGTTAATATGTCAGCAAATAAATAATATTTAATTTAGTAAAATAGCATTTAAATAAGTTTATAATATTAATTATTGTAAAAATAACATAGCCTCAATTCAAATTGTATTTTCATTTTTCTTCTGAAAGATTAAACGCCTAGAATCAGATAGAACATTTTTCAGGTAGAGAAGAGGCTTCAATAAACGGCATCATCATAATCATCTTCACCACCATCACCATCACCATCACCATCACAATCACCATCACAACCACCATCACCACCACCATCACCATCACCATCTTCACCACCATAACCATCATCATCACCATCACCACCACCACCAATATCACAATCACCATCATCGCCATCACCATCATCACCACCATCATCACTATCACCATCATCATCATCACCATCACCACTACCATCATCACCATCATTATCATCACCATCACCATCATCACCACCATATCCACTACCATCATCATCACCGTCATCATCACCATCACCATCATCATCACCACCATCACCATCATCACCACCACCGTCACCACCATCATCATCACCATCACCACCATCACCATCATAATCAACACCATCATCATCACCATCACCGTCATCACCATCATCATCACCATCACCACCACCATCATCACCACCACCATCATCATCACCATCACTATCATCATCACCATCACCATCATCACCGTCACCATCATCATCATCGGTATCTTAAATCTCTTATTTTCTCATAAGGGAATGTTGAAGACTGAAGTCACAAAAGCTGGCAGGTTAGGCCTAACTTTTAAATTGCTTTATGTTGGAAAGTACTCAAACAATAGTGACCAAATTTTCCAACAATCGGTATATGTATGTCTTGTATAGTAGTAGCAAAAAGAAAACCGGACCGACCATTGTAGCTGATTTCAGAGCCTTGTTCACTCCAGAGCACGATAGACTGGTAACTAAGACTTTCGTGGTTCGTATCCTGCCTGGGAAGGAAACTTTTTTTTTTGTTCCTTATTCAAATTTATTCCCAATACTTTTCGATTGCAGCGATATTTTACTACTTAATTAACTTATTGTTCCCAGAACATGAATTTTACCAGCTAACGCGTGTTGTTATAAAATCCTATAAACCCAACTTCGCAGGTTCAAGTCTCCTCAAATACATATTAGATATGGATGTAATGTACAAATTACGACGTAGCAGATAGAGAAAAGACAAGGAGCTTGAATGCATGTATATTTAAGGAATGGTAATAAACCATCAGAGGTAGTGACATCTAGTAACTAATCATATTAACATCTTGAGTAATAGTTCAATGGAAAATACGTGTGTACCGGGTACCACGAAAATACTAATGAACTGTGAGATAGAGTTCAAACTGTGAGGTAAAGTCTTTATCTCACTAGTGGAATAAAGTAATGTTGAATAAAAGCCTACTTTACACATGCAAAAGTTCTTAGTAAAGGCATGTTTTTCGTTATGGTCATGGATAAAAATTATTTCTAATGTTCAACATTTCAAAACGAAAGAAAAAATTATTTTAAGAATATTTAACATGGAGTATAAACGATTCTTAAGACATATCAATATGTTTTGTTTGTTTGTTTAGTCAACTGTCCGAAGACAGGTTTGAACTTCATAAATAACACCAATAAGGTATCACGTATGAGGCAACTAGGCGAGGAGATAATGGAGTAGGGTGGCCAGTTTTTTCCCTCCTCCATTCCATACATCGTCGACTAACTACATATTATTACACTAATCAGACTTGAGATACATACAAACAATTGTTCTTCCTCTGACACATATCGTCAAGTGAGATGTACTGCCTGATAATAGATGTACATATCAGCCAGAACCTCCATCAGAGGTAATATTATCAATATGATTGTTCGTTATTTTGTGTAACACAGTATAATAATCATCTGTACAAAATTTGAATCAAATTGGACTTATTTCTTATAAAAAGAAATGTTGAAAATTGCAAATAATATTTTGAGAAAAATAGTAATAAAGATACATTTTTATTTTTGGTGCGATGTAATTTAGAATGCTTGAAAATATGCTATTTAAAAAGCATAAATGATAATTTTAATAAACTATATACAGTATAGTCTGATTAACAAAAAATAGCAAATTTAATTGAATTAAAAGTGAAAAGTGTCATTTTTGGGCGTCTCAATTTTTAACCTTCCTATATAAATATCTTATTTTATATTGATTTCAGCAATAAATTGCTTTCCGTAACACATAGAATAACAAAAGCATCGACTATAAAATTGTTACCATAGTAACCATTACAATAGTGCTTCTGCATAAAACAAATGAAGTAATGGATGAAAATATGCTCTTTCAGATGATATTAGAAAAAAACAGAATTAGCAGAACACTTCAGATACAAGATTTGACGTCTCTCTTCAAAATCCCCTCATTCAATTTTAAACAAAATTATGGGACACTTTTGAAAATCCTTTATACATCACCATCACCAAAATCCATCACCACCTAAATAACTTATTTTTTGAAGCATATGGTTCAGTGACATGAAACTTGGTATGTGGGAATAGTCATATACAAAGAACTCAATAATGGTATTACGAGTTTTTTTCTACTTCCGGTTTAACGGAAGTAACTCCAACTCTTATTTTAAATGGAAACCAATATTTATTTTTATTTTTGAATAAAGCTCATTAAGAGCTTTTCAAAATTACCCACACTTGATAATTCTGTACAAATTCAGTGTTGCTAAGTCAAGAAAACAGAAAAGTGCATCGAATATTAAAATAATAAAGGCAGCACCTAAATCCTTTGAAGCATACGGTTCAGTGTATGAAACTTGGTATGTGAGGATAACCATATGCTAGGAACTACAAAATGGTATTACCGAGTTGCATTTTACTTCCGGTTTAATGAAGTAACTCCAACTCTCGTATTTTAAATGGAAAACCCAAAATATTATTTTATTTTTGAATAAAGCTCATTAAGAGCTTTTCAAAAATTACCCACACTTGATACTTCTGTACAAATTCAGTGTTGCTAAATAAAAATGGAAGTGGTGCAAGATATTCCTAAAGCCTGAATAAATCATTCCTTAAACGGTTTCTATGATCGAGTGGCACATTGTAAAGCAGCTGAGGGCTACCAATTTGAACACATAATTTAGAAGGTGAGCTAGCTTTGTTTTGTTTTAGTTAAGGAAGGAGTATTTTATTATTTTAATATTCGATACACTTTTCTGTTTTCTTGACTTAGCAACACTGAATTTGTACAGAAGTATCGAGTGTGGGTACTTTTTGAAAAGCTCTTAATGACCAATATTCAAAAATAAAAAAATATATTGGGTGTTCCATTTAAAATAAGAGATTTGGAGTTACTTCCGGTTAAACCGGAAGTAGAAAAAACTCTGTAATACCATTATTGAGTCCTTAGCATATGGTTATCCTCACATACCAAGTTTCATGTCACTGAACCGTATGCTTCAAAAGTTATTTAGGTGGTGCGAGACTTTTAAATAACCCTGTATATATAAAACCATAATTTAAAAAAATATTTTAAATATAAGGCTATACACACGTTTCTGGAGATATCCCTAAAACGAAGCTTGTTAAATAGAGCAGATACAAGCAAAAAATCATATCGCATAGGCTGAATAATAATTTCGAAACTTGGTATAACTTTTTATATGAATAAAAAAATTACGATGTCACGAAACTGTCACGTGTCTGCCCGTCCATTAGAGCCAATTTCATGAGTTTGCGAAGGGAAAAATTTATTAAACAGTTAGCATTCGCAATAAATATGCAGCATATGTTTCAGTTACCATGGTAACGGCTCTGTGTAACTGCAATGGCTTCACTAGAGAGTGCAAAAATTCAGCTCTCTTTTGTTTTATTTACATTTGCAAAGGATGCTATAAATCTTTCTTGCGTACAATGATAGTGAAATTGTTTCATGTCGCTGAAATTAATTATTATTGAACTAGTTTATCATGGACTGAAATTCTGCACGCACTATAGAGCTTTGTCAGTTTAAATTTCTGTCGATCACGCTTATGATTATGAGCACATGCAGCTAAATTCAGGTCAGATCGACTATATTTCAGTGTCATATTAAGTTTAACGTATTATGGTGTATTAAAAGGGATTGTAAGTACTTAGGTACATTATTAAGTTGTCTATTGTCACTTCAAATATGTTTCATTTACACTGCCATCGAAAGTTTAGGATTGCATGAATATTGTTACATCATTAGGATAATAATAATAATAATAATAATACACAATAATAATAATAATAATAATAATAATAATTAATATTATTATTATTATTATTATTATTATTATTATTATTATTATTATTATTATTATTATTATTTTCTATTATAAAGATAATAGTACAATTTTGATTGGCACTTCCGAATAAGCAAAAGCTTGAAGAGTGGAAAAGGTCTATTACTTACGTACTTACTTACTTACTGGCTTTTAAGCAACCCGTAGGTTCATTGCCGCCCTCACATAAGCCCGCCATTGGTCCCTATCCTGAGCAAGATCAATCCATTCTCTATCATCATATCGCACCTCCCTCAGATTCATTTTAATATTATCTTCCCATCTACGTCTCGGCCTCCCTAAAGGTCTTTTTCCCTCCGGCCTCCCAACTAACACTCTACATGCATTTCTGGATTCGCCTATACGTGCTACATGCCCTGCCCATCTCAAAGGTCTGGATTTAATGTTCCCAATTATGTCAGGTGAAGAATGCAATGCGTGCAGTTCTGCGTTGTGTAACTTTCTCCATTCTCCTGTAACTTCATCCCTCTTAGCCCCAAATATTTTCCTAAGCACCTCATTCTCAAACATCCTTAACCTATGTTCCTCTCTCAAAGTGAGAGTCCAAGTTTCACAACCATAAAGAACAACCGGTAATGTAACTGTTTTATAAATTCTAACTTTCAGATTTTTCGACAGCAGAGTGAATGACAAAAGCTTCTCAACCGAATAATAACAGGCATTTCCCATATTTATTCTGTGTTTAATTTCCTCCCGAGTATCATTTATATTTGTTACTGTTGCTCCAAGATATTTGAACTTCTCCACCTCTTCAAAAGATAAATTTGCAATTTTTTATATTTCCATTGCAATAGGCCTATTACATTAAATAATTAAAAAGTAATGTTACAAGTTTCAGGCTACACCAAATAATTATTTAATTGTTTAATATAACTAATCAAATGTAAGTAAGCAAAAGTAAAGTGAAAAATACCAAAATAATAATACAAGAAATGGAATGAATTTATGTCAAATACACAGAAAAATAGAAAGTACAAGGGGCGATGGCCCCTTTGAACGGTAAGGAAGTAAAATGATAAAATATTAAATAATAGAATTGTAAAATAAATACAAAATATATTGCAATAATATAGCGGAGTAATATATTATATACAGTACAAAGCCTAATAGTAGTCTACATTATGCAACAAGCCTATAATGATAGTAATTAAGACACGAGTATATTTGTTTATGAAACGAGCGCAAGCGAGTTTCATAATTTTCATACGAGCGTCTTAATTACCATTATAGGCAAGTTTCATACGACTTTTTATGCTCGACCATATTTCTAACTTGAAATTATTCAGAAGTATTCATTTTATTCGTATCTAACTGAAGAGTGGACGTGACCTTGTTCATAGCTCGTGAATTGTGAGATGTGCGCAGACGCGAAAGTATTGATTTTTTCCGACGAACAATAATGTCATTGACCTTGATGTAATATACTTACTTACTTACAAATGGCTTTTAAGGAACCCGAAGTTTCATTGCCGCCCTCACATAAGCCCGCCAGCGGTCCCTATCCTGTGCAAGATTAATCCAATCTCTATCATCATACATAACCTCCCTCAAATCCATTTTAACATTATCCTCCCATCTACGTCTCGGCCTCCCTAAAGATTGCTGTGGTCGTGCCAGAGAATCAGTCCTATTCCGAGGCTTATTGTAGGTATTCGTAACAAGCTGTTTTTTTACGGTGATGGGTTGTTAGCCCTTCGCCCAACCCCCAAGCTGGAGGACCACCCCTCATCGGCTGTCCACGACTGCTTATTCAATATATTCACAGCTACCCTCCATATCTGGAGGCCGTCTGCTCTATCCGCAACCTGAGGACGCGCCATGCCGTGGTGATAGGGACCCACAATACATTTAACATGAACTAATTTTGATATAACGTGGAAATTGATTTAGAATTGAAAACCGAGATGACAAATTGAATTTATTTGAATATTATTTACAATTAACGCTAATTATTATAGTAACAGAAAATAACCTTCTGCGATAGTATTGAAATTTCCAGCCTTGACGTTTCCCTAGTTGCCTTTCGATTGCATATCCGAGAATAATCGAAAACCTCAACTTTAATGAGTAGGTGTACTTTAATGACATGCATTAAAGGACTGCTACCAGGTGTATAATTACTACATTTCGGCATGGTCGAGCATAAATGATATTTTACTTCTATTTTATTTATTGAATTTTGAAAAATTCATAAGATAAAAAATATATATTCTTTTAATTTAATGTAAGAGGGAAATATAAAAAAGTAAAATATCAAAAATGAAAATACAAAAAAGGAATTGTGTAATTGCACAAAATGAAATAAAATTGAAATTATTCAAAATTGAAATTGATTAGAATACTAATCAGTATTTAAAATCACTTGAAGTGGTTACTTTTTAAATAATTTATTATAGGAAGATGCTAATTTTGAATGTTTTTAATGAAGTTATTATACAAATTTGAGCCATGTTTTAGTCTTTCTTCAGAATTGCATTTGGATTCAAACAAAGGGAATGATATAATGTATCTTCTTGTACTGTAACCAAGGTCATAATAGATGTTTTCATAAGTTTTGTATTTTAAATTAATTAAGGTTCAGCAGGACGGCATAATCATGTAAACAGTACTGAGTTAGTGAGTATAGTACGTTCCAGAAATATGTTCGCGTTTTCCAGTGACGAAAGAGCTTTTCAATATTGAATCATATTTTCGCACAGGTACTGTCGTCCGTTTGCCTAAGTCGCATCCCGGTTTCCCCCACCTGCTTCTGCTCGCCCTTCTGTAAAGGCTAGTTGGCGGGCTGTCTTAACTCTTTTCTGAAAACATTAATTTCTTTTAGGAATTGGACGTCTACGTAATATTATACAACTGCTTAAAATAACTTAAATAAATGGGCCTCGTTAAGTGAATAATTGTCACGTGATTTCCTCCCTTTCTACGATCCTGCGACATAACCACTTGGACGGACAGTAGATAGCATGTGTGAGTAATTTTATCTGTGCGGGTCGGGCAGAAGTGAAGATTGAATTTACAGTACTTAAGGTACTCTTTTATAGAGTAGATACAGAATAAATTTCAACAAGAGTTACTAGTACGAAGGACGAAACTGGTAATTGGACAGTAGTCTATAGTGTGATAATATATACAAAAGAACTGATGTCTTTATCAAAATGAACGGCCACCATTTTCAAAAATGTGTTTAAATATCCATATTACCTGAGTTTTTCAATTTAACTTCATTCTCTATATTGTACGCTAATGTCTTAGACAAGTATAATATACACTGCATAATGAATACGTTCGCATGGATAGCTCAGTTCGTGAGTAAAAACACTCATTGTTAATACTGTTATTATGTCTCGTGACCAGAATATTGTACGAAATGGAACTATAAAAATTGCAGATTTATCCTTCGAAGAGGTGGAAAAATTCAAATATCTTGGAGCAACACTAACAAATATAAATGACACTGGGAGGAAATTAAACGCAGAATAAATATGGAAATGCCTGTTATTATTAATGTTGAGAAGCTTTTGTCATCTAGTCTTCTGTCTGTTTAAAAATCTGAAAGTTAGAATTTATAAAACAGTTATATTACCGGTTGTTCTGTATGGTTGTGAAACTTGGACTCTCACTTTGGACGGACAGAGATTAAGGGTGTTTGAGAATAAGGTTCTTATCAAAATATTTGGGCCTAAGAGGGATGAAGATTAAGGAGAACGAAAGTTACACTTTAAGAGTAGGCTACACGCATTTATTTCACCTGAGTTACATAATTAGGAACAAATCCAGACGTTTGAGATGGGCAGGACAAGTAGCACGTATGGGCGACCTGAATCCATAAATGTATATAGAGTGTTAGTTGGGAGGTCGGAGGGAAAAAGACCTTTGGGGAGGCCGAGGAAGATAATATTAAAATTATTTTCAATTTAAGGTGCGATATGATTGTAGAGACTGGATTAATCTTGCTCAGGACAGGGACCAATGGCGGGCTTATGAAGGGCGGCAATGAACCTAACTCAGGTTCGTAAAAAGCCAGTAAGTAAGTAAGTACTGTACTGTATTTTGATTAAACAAAAACCTAATGAAAATTATCAAATTCAATATCGCGATATTTCCTAGTTTACGTAAATGGTTGAACTACTTTTCTTCCTTCCTGTACCTAGTAAAGTTATTTGTTTGTATTTTAAGCCAGTATCATCGAACTCCAGTTTTGGAAGGAGGTAGCAAACGGTGTTTCCGGTTCTCAACCGTTAATCCAAAGGTATAGCCAAGGTAATATTAAAAATGTTAGTCGTTTTGTTTACCTTTCACTACCTCGAACCCGGAACATGTACCTTCTCTCTATTCCTCTGCACAGAACATCCTTCTACTCATCATCTTTCAGCATATCTATTCCACGCCTCTGAATTCTCTCCTGACAACGTCAGAGACTGTCGGACAATATCAAAATTCAAATTTAAATTAAAAAATCACATTCTAGTTCGTGGAATTGTTTGTTGAACACATGTCAGGTTGCGCAACTTCACCTTAACCCATGACATATAGTAAATATTGTAACTATGCTGTTGTAAAATTGAAAATTAATATGTAATGTATTTATTATTATTATTATTATTATTATTATTATTATTATTATTATTATTATTGTCAGTTATCAATATCATCATTGCTATCTCTGTTTTCTTTCTTTTCGTTATATTAGTTCGATGAGAGCACTATAATGTACTTTTGACTCTGTTGACCCTTTATAGGGCTATAACTTAATTTGTATTATTTTCATCAGTGTTTGTATTTCTTTTTGTATTTATATGTGCTATCTGGTAGGATGGAAGAGAAGGCCTTATGGCCTTAATCCTGTCAGATTAAATAAATTATTATTATTATTATTATTATTATTATTATTATTATTATTATTATTATTATTATTATTAAAAATTAAAATGATGTCCCTGTATATTTTGCTGGACATTACTTGGTCGTTCGGGTAAAATATTTTCAATTTTATTTCTCAATTAGTTTTTAACTAAACTAAAATTTCCTTTCTGCCATACAATATACAGCTCTAATATTCTAAAATTTTCCTCCATACATGTCCGTAGTAGAAATGGTTTATTCAGAACTTCGAAGAAACTAGACCACGAGACTTCAGCCTCTTTCTCTTCTTAATGTGATTGTGTCCTATACCTGAAACACGTACTGTACGATATGTGAGTTTCTTTCACACACTAGCACCATCTGGTGTGTAAACTTGTTAAACAATCCACCATTTTCCTTTGAAGATGTTACCGGTTATAAGTGAATCCCCGTTACCACCCCTGTAGTACCTTAGTCTCTTGTGGGGGGAAAAAAAAGTGGTAATGATGCAAATTTGAGGAATAGAACCAAGAAATCGAATTACTTTCTTGGGGTAGAGCGTGTTTGCTCATTTGCATGGAAGCGGGTCAGATGAAGGACGCATTTATACTGCAGAAACCCCCGATGCAGCAGCTCTCATGTATCTTTAAGGGACCCTACCGCACCTCGCAGAAAACACGTACCGGGCAACAATGCCACGAAGATCAGCTGCATATGCATATTACAGGAGTCGTGCCGGAAATGTACAATATTGCGCCTTCCTATTTATAATGCAGGAATGTTGCTGCAGACCCAATAAAGTTTTCATAACTCTGCAAGAAGGAAAGTCTCTGGGGGAGGGGATGAAATGGACCTGGGACAGATGGAATTTCTGAATACCTTCTTTTGGGAATTAGGGTTGAGTTTAGGAGTAAGACGTCTGGGAATAAGAGCGAAAGGTGACACTGCAATGCAGGTCTATGTAGTTGGTAATATTATTATCAATTAATATTACCAGACACTAGTAACAATGCTTATACAGGGTGTTAAAAAGTATCAAATATTTTAGGAGGTGATAGTATGCACCAAAACAAGAAAAAAAGTCTAATAAATTCTAAATATTGTATTTGATTAGTAAATTATAAGTCATCTCTTAGTATAGTATTTATTGCTTCTAAAATAATGTGTTTAGTAAGTTAGCTATTTTATTTTTGGAACAACTGGATAATACCCACGTCAGAGCAATATCGATAGTCGACGTTATTCGCTGGCCACTAGTCACCGGGCCGTACCGAGCCGTGCCAAACAAAACACAATCGAAATGGTGGTAGTAAAATTCGAGACTATATTCTTAAATAATTCACTGCATTAGTCAAGTGCAAGGTTTTATGTAGTACAACGGCGGTGTTTTGAACGCATTGGAAGAAATGCAGATGTAGTAAGATCTTAAAGTAGGCTATCACAAGGAAATGAACATGAAAAAAGGCGTGTTTGACGGAATATCATTCAAATGACGAAAAGTAAATTTGCGGTTAATGTTTGCCAAAGCGTTAAGTACGTAATTATGACCGCGTTGCCGTTTTATTTCTGGCCTAGAGAAAAATACCTAGCCTTTTACGAAAAAAAAAAAAAATTAGGGTCCATGAAATTATTCACCGCTTTCATTATAGGCCTATTATTGTTTATCAATATTACGAAAGAAAAACTGTCATAAAGGCCATGACCGACTAAATAAGTTTCAAACAATTATAAAATAAGATAATCTGGTCCAGGGAGCATCCGTTTTTGATGCAAAGATAATTCGTATGGCTTATTTCTTAAATGAAATTACGAAATGGCGTTCCTGTGCGTAACATTTAATAAAAAGAGAAATAATTATAGCAAAACTGTTTTGTCTCGAGACTCTCATCTAAGTCACGTAATAAGTTTCAAACAATTATAAAATACGATAATTTGGTCCAGGGTGCATCCGTTTTTGATGCAAAGATAATTCGTTTGGCTTGTTTCTTAAATAAATTACGAAATGGCGTTCCTGTGCTTAACATTTAATAAAAAAAGAAATATAGCAATACTGTTTTGTCTCGAGGCTCTCATCTAAGTCACGTAATAAGTTTCAAACAATTATAAAATACGATAATTTGGTCCAGGGTGCATCCGTTTTTGATGCAAAGATAATTCGTTTGGCTTTTTTGTTAAATAAATTACGAAATGGCGTTCCTGTGCTTAACATTTAATAAAAAAAGAAATATAGCAATACTGTTTTGTCTCGAGGCTCTCATCTAAGTCACGTAATAAGTTTCAAACAATTATAAAATACGATAATTTGGTCCAGGGTGCATCCGTTTTTGATGCAAAGATAATTCGTTTGGCTTGTTTGTTAAATAAATTACGAAATGGCGTTCCTGTGCTTAACATTTAATAAAAAAAGAAATATAGCAATACTGTTTTGTCTCGAGGCTCTCATCTCAGTCACGTAATAAGTTTCAAACAATTATAAAATACGATAATTTGGTCCAGGGTGCATCCGTTTTTGATGCAAAGATAATTAGTTTGGCTTTTTTGTTAAATAAATTACGAAATGGCGTTCCGCTGCTTAACATTTAACAAAAAAAGAAATATAGCAATACTGTTTTGTCTCGAGGCTCTCATCTCAGTCACGTAATAAGTTTCAAACAATTATAAAATACGATAATTTGGTCCAGGGTGCATCCGTTTTTGATTCAAAGACAATTCGTTTGGCTTGTTTCTTAAATAAATTACGAAATGGCGTTCCTGTGCTTAACATTTAATAAAAAAAGAAATATAGCAATACTGTTTTGTCTCGAGGCTCTCATCTCAGTCACGTAATAAGTTTCAAACAATTATAAAATACGATAATTCGGTCCAGGGAGCATCCGTTTTTGATGCAAAGATAATTCGTTTGGCTTGTTTCTTAAATAAATTACGAAATGGCGTTCCTCTGCTTAACATTTAACAAAAAAAAAAAAAAGAAATATAGCAAAACTGTTTTGTCTCGAGGCTCTCATCTCAGTCACGTAATAAGTTTCAAACAATTATAAAATACGATAATTTGGTCCAGGGAGCATCCGTTTTTGATGCAAAGATAATTCGTTTGGCTTGTTTCTTAAATGAAATTACGAAATGGCGTTCCTGTGCTTAACATTTAACAAAAAAAAAAAAGAAATATAGCAAAACTGTTTTGTCTCGAGACTCTCATCTAAGTCACGTAATAAGTCACGTAATCTACTTGCAATATATTTGCGCAAATATACCATGTAGCTACCAGTGGTGCTATCTCTCAGTAATGTCCAGAACGAAGGAGGCAGAGAAAGAAAAGAAACAAATTTCTCCCTCCAATGACGCCACATATCAAAGTCGTGTTCTTATGTTGGCGAGATTGTGTATTTACTTAAATTTGGTGCTAAACGTAACGGCACGGTTCAAAGATACCATGGTAATTCTCCAGTATAGCGTTATTTTTATTTATATATATTTCTTCCTATAACCATTACAGGTTGCCATTGACAAAGAGTACCATGATGCAATACGTTTTGTTTTGTGTGTACGTTTTGTAAGCAATGTTCGTAAATATGATCATATTACCCCATCCCTGGAAGCAATAGGTTGGCTAAAAACTAGATAAGAAAAGAAATTTACATTCACTTCTCTTTCTCTTCGAAATCTTGAACTCTTCTATTCCTTCGTACCTGTCGTCTCGCTTCACTTACCTTTCTTCCCACCACAATCTGAACACACGCTCTCGCCATGAAACAATACTAACAATACCATCCCATCGCACCTCCTCATACTCATTCTCTTTCACAATATCTCTGCGAAGACTCTGGAATTCGTTACCTACTAGCATCAGGGACTGTCGAAATAAAATTCAATTCAAACGCAAACTTACTAGGCATTTGATCAGTAATTGAGACTCGTTCAGACATGGTTTCTTGTAAATAGTTATTTTAATCTACCACAAAATATCTCAATATCCGGTAATTTCATCACTATAGAATTTTGTTATTGTAGGTTTAATTTGTAATTTAGTAAATACAAAAATATTCTTTGTTCTTAACTTCTATGATAAAATGTCTAGCTTTCATTAATCAGGTATTCTTGTCGTACTTCAATTTTTATTGTAATTGTAATTGTAAATTTAATACTAATTGTAATCTTATTGTTCATGTTATAGTTGTAACCCCTGGTAGAGGGGCAGAGAAGGCCTGACGGCCTTATCTCTACCAGGTTAAATAAATAAATCTTTAATCTTAATCTTAATAAATATAGAGAAATGCCTTGAGGCTTTATGAAACATATTTTTGTTGTTACAGTGGAAAATAACAAATTGAAATAGATTGAAACAAAATAATATACGAAGTAACGTCAAGAAGATGTGAATTAAAGTCATGGTCCATGTATATAATGCCTGAAAATAGCTATTGATCCTTTGCGTGTTTGTTTTTAAAATAATGTTTTTAATCAGTAACTACAGTCAATGTATTGTTATTAGTATCTCTTTGTTGTTACCTATTGCTTTAAAAAGAATGTGTTTAACATGTAATTTTAAGTCAATTTTTCTACTATTCCTTTACTGTTTACATTTGTTTTGAAATCTTTTGTATTGCCCCTACTATTATATATTGCCCTTCAAGAATTTCGTTATTCGTTAGTTGTAAGTCATTACTTGTGTTATTATTTTAATTATTGTAATTGTTCCTGAATCACGTATGTAACTTGTAACAGTAAATCATTGCTTGTAATATCCCTTTATTACTCTTAACTGTTCCATTGTTCATGAATCAAGTATTAATTTGAAAGTGAAAGTCAAACTTTGTTATATTAATCTACTATTGATTATCTTTTTAGGTCGTGTATTTACTCTGAAACGATTAGACATTCTTGTATATATTTTGCATTGATTATTCCTCAAACATCTCATTAATCTTTAACAGGATCCATTCTTTCATTAAGGTGCATTCTTCTACATAATTCATGTGAATTGTAACTGTGACCACTATTTTATGTTATAAATTTACTATTGTTTATTGGTTATAAAATAAGAATTTTGATGCCAACTATAACCCTAATATACCTCAGGGTGAAATAGGGTTTATTAAATTGGATAATAAAAAAAACATGGATTGTACAACGTATATACTCTTAGAACTGAACACTTGTTCATAGGAGGTGCTCAATGTGACGTCCATTTATGGCCATGCATTTTTCTGCCCTACAATACAGCAGACTACCAGATAATCATACCGTAGTACACCCCTGGCATGGAATACTGATACGTCGCAAGGAATACTGAAAACAAAAGTTTGATTGCGGATATGAGCGGGGTTCAGCAGAGATGGTGTTGTGAATTTTCGTAATCAGCATGTGTGGGCTGATGAAAATCCCCATGCAGTTGAAGAAACAAGGCATCAGCACCGATTCTCAATCAACGTATGGGCAGGCGTTCTTGATAATAGATTAAGGGCCATACGTGCTACCACAGAGATTAACTGGGGATCGTTATCAGGACTTTCTTATTAACGTATTGCCTACCTTGCTGGAGTATGTGCCATGTCAGCAAAGACTACAGATGTGGTTCATGCATGATGGCACACCAGCACATTTTCTCCACAATGAGCGTGAACACCTGACGCTGATATTTCAGGACCGCTGGATTGATAGGGGAGGTCCCACACCTTGGCCTGCTCGTTCCCCGATCCTAAATCCCCTAGACTTTTGGTTATCAAGAACAACCAGTTCAATTTCAAAGAGTGCGTGATTCCTTACGCCAAAGGGTAGAGGAATGCATTGCCATGAATGGACGTCACATTGAGCACCTCTTATGAACAAGTGTTCAGATCTCAGAAAGTATGTGTTGTAGGACCCATGTTTATTAGACTTTATTTTCTTGTTTTGATGCATACTACCACCTCCTAAAATATTAGATACGGTACTTTTTTAACACCCTGTATACCCTCGTAATCATCCAAACCAGTACAAGGCCCATAGCCTGTTACGACTAATAGAGTGAAGTGAAATGAATTATTTCTGGTGCTAGCAGATGATCATAACTAGAGGGCGGATTTTGGCATATTTGCATGTTTTATTCCTTTAAGTTTAAAGATATGCATGTATTAGAGGAATGTGTTTCATACTATGGGAAATCAACGAGGAAGTTTTATATTGCATATAAATGCATATTCAGGGGCTTAGTGCATATTTCTCAAATATTTGCATGTGAATGCATATATTACACTTTTTTTACCAGAGGATAGTTACTAATGAAAGACTTCCCAACCCTACATTTAACCCTTAAATTCGCAAAGTATCCTGTAGGATACAACAAGTTAATAGGCTAAATGCTATAATTTTAATAGAACAATACAATAGTGATATACGTTACAAGAGCGGTATGTTGACGTTTTCATTGTCGAGGAAAAGATTGAAAAAGCGAAACGTAGTTGAGCTTTTTTAATTTCCGAGAACATGAAAACAAACATACCGCTCGTGTATCGTACATTATATTGTGCGAAGATCGTTTATTACATTCCTGAAAGACGAATTTCTAATTAGTTGCAATGAAATCTCCATCTTGGTTTCTGTTTAATGACGCCAACTTCGGAACACCAAAATATCTTTCTTCAACATTGTTGCTATAAAATGTTTTCTGTGTTTACTATACTCCAGCAGGCCGTGATATACGTCTGTCTTTTTTTCCCCAGTCTATAAATGCGAACTTAAAACAAACGGTAAGGTTATGTAATGATTTATTTTTCAATTTAATGTTTTAACAATATTATTTATATAACATATTGCAGTAATAACATCGGCAACTGGAATCTTGTTGATTTTTTCACGGCTTCCTTAATGTTACTTGTATCAGCAATGCAATAAGTTTCGTGGAGTAGTAGACTTTACTTAATTTTTGCAAATATTTAAAAACAATAATTAACATTGCAATTCAGGTGAAATTGCAGTGATAAGTTTCCAATTTATAATAATTATTATTATGTTAAACGTCTCTAAAAATAATATGTTAAAAGCCTAAAGCAGTAAAATGAATGTCGCGCTTAAGCGGTAAGAAGAGGGAAATTGTTATGTGTGTTACGTTGGGAATACTGAATATGGTATTTCATACTTACAGCGTATTGGTTCTGTGCGGAAAACAAGCAAATATGCACGATCTCGCACAAAAAAATTGGTAGGAAAATTAAAATTTCACAGTACTATAATATTGTACAACATATAAAATATGGACATTGCGATAGTTGTTTTCTTTACAGTCCGACACGGTTTAATAAATAGTGTGAGAAATGAAATTTTGCCACTTTAAGGGTTAATAATGTCAAAAAAAAAGTCTTCGTACAAATTTTGGTCACTCGAGCGCAATTACGAGAGACGTAAAAGATAAGTTTTCTCTGGGACCGTTTACAGAATGAAAACACAATTTCAATGGAGAAATTTATTGGAACAGATACAGCAATCGTTGAGCTATTTTTCAATATTTTTCAAACCGTGGGATCAACAGAGAGGTGCAGACGGTTGTCACACACTGGTTCCGATCCCAGACAGCAGACTTCTACGACACAGGGATACAAGAGGTTGACCCCAAGGTATGACGAATATCTCAATTCCGATGTGATATGTTGAAAAATAGCTCAACAATTTTATTGATATGTCTGTTCGAATAAATCCTTCCATGAAATTGTGTTTTCTTTCTGTAAACGGCTTCAAGAAAACTTATTTACGGCACTCGAGTGGCCAAAATTTTTGTAAGCACTTGTTATGACATTATTAACATGGCGGAAGAAAAAAAATAATATAGCTGCATAATTCTGTCGGGAATTAAACTCCGACCCGCTGGATTCGAAACCAGAACTGCTATCACTTAATCCACAGTGAAGAGCCAACCGCAAAATTACATCAAGCGTAGAAAAGCGACATCTACAGAGCAGAGCTCCGGGCCCTTGAAGAGCGAAGCTTTCATTCACGTTCAGTTATGAAGCCTAATACGGATATTACGAGAGACAAGTTTACAACAAATATACTTACGAGGTCTTTTAAGAGATGTTGTAAGCGGGTTTTGCTGGATCCCGAATAATGGAGCTGCACAGGAGGTAGACTTAGTGAGGAGATGTAATAATTTAATGTAACTCTGACGCTATACCGAAATGAAGGCAGCTAGATGTGTATAACGAGCGCCATTACTGCTCCGTATTTTGTTTAGAGCATCGTGGATAATGTAGGATGTTGCCAAGGCAACGCCCACATATGTCTGTTATAGTGGCGTTCAGCATTGCATCAATCTTTCATAGCGTTTCTGCTGGTACTTCAAGATAAACAAATAACATAGTGTTAAAACTTTCCACTTATTTGGACATGAACATTAGCTTAATAAATTAATGTGAAAACTATTATTTTATGACACTCCTATATGCAGATGACCAAGCAATAATTTCTGACAATGAAGACACACTACAAAGAGCATTATTTGAACTCCATAAAATAATTATTAATTACAATTTTGATATATCAAAAAATAAAACCAAAGCCATGGCATTTCAAGGAACTCATCTGCTAAGATGTAAATTGTATTAGAGAATAATATAATTGAACAAGTAAATACATTTAAATTTTTAGGATCATCAATATCATATATTAAAGAGGTAGATATTGGATATAAAGTTGAAATGTTTTCAAAAATATGCGGAACAATTAAAAGAACTTTAAAAAATAAAGTAAGAAAACATACGATGATAAAATTTTATAAAACTATGGCAGTTCCTGCAGATCTATATAGTAGTGAAACTTGGACAATGACAAGTAGAGATAAAAGTAGACTAAAGGCAGCAGAAATGAGGTTTTTAAGATCAGTTCTGGGAGTCACTAAAAGGGACAGAATCAGAAATGAAGACATAAGAAATCAATTACAGATTTTTAGCCTAAATGAAGAAATAGACCATCATAGACAAAAATGGCTAGATCACGTAGACAGAATGGATGAGAGAAGATACCCAAAGAAAATATTAAATTATATACCAGAAGGGAAACGAAACATAGGAAGACCAAAAAACCGATGGAAAGACCAATGAACTAATAATTTGGAGCGCGCAACAAGCCTTTGTAGGGCTTAATGCATGAAGAAGAAGAAGAACTATTATTGTGAGAGGAAAAAAATATAGAGTTACTTACAAAATAAAATTATAACTTTAATATAGTCACTGCAGTCTATCCCTATAAATGGTAGGGAGGTGATAAAAACAGAAGAAAGTAAATAAAGACGGTTGTCAGCCCACTTTGAGGTCTGTGGATATAGAGGGAAAAATTGGATCGATGTCGGTTAGAGTTCCCGAGTAGCTCAGTGGTAGAGCGTTGGTACGTTAAACCAAAGGTCCCGGGTTCGATACCCGGCTCCGGAACAATTTTTCCCTCGAAATTATTTAAATAAAGATTACAAGAAATGAAGTACTCTAATACAATAAAATAGATACTGACTTACTAAAATTCTATTTCACTAACGTTCCCTTCACCAAAACGTTTGAAAGGAGCCGCCATTTTCAGTCGACTATCTGTGCGGGAAACAAATGACGATCGCAAAGCATGTTTTATAGTACCGTAAAGAATTTGCAATTTCTAAATGTTGGCAAACAAAGAAACAAATGCTAGGAGAGTGATAAAAACAAAGAAATGCTAAGGAAGTGATAAAATTAAAGAAATGCTAGGGAAGTGATAAAATTGTGTGATAAGCAGCCATGATTGGTTGAAAGACGTCCTTTCGTACTGTTTTATTGGTCATAAGTAGTATGACGTAGTAAAAGTTTAATAGTATAATTTCAGTGAGCAGATATTGCTGTCTAAGCTCTTTTTCTTTGTAGATTGTTGATGTCTTTTTCAATGTATTGTGTAAATTTCCTTGTGTATGTATAAATTTTGTTACATTTGTGCTGAATTTATAATAATGAAATATCAAAGAAATACTGAATTCGATAAACCTATATTCTTACTTACTTACAAATGGCTTTTAAGGAATCCGCAGGTTCATTGTCGTCCTCACATAAGCCCGCCATCGGTCCCTATTCTGAGCAAGATTAATCCAGTCTCTATCATCATATCCCACCTCCCTCAAATACATTTTAAAATTATCCTCCCATCTACATCTCGGCCTCCCCAAAGGTCTTTCTCTCTCCGGCCTCCCAACTAACACTCTATATGCATTTTGGGATCACCCATACGTGCTACATGCCCTGCCCATCTCAAACGTCTGGATTTAATGTTCCTAATTATGTCAGGTGAAGAATACAATGCGTGCAGTTCTGTGTTGTGTAACTTTCTCCATTCTCCTGTAACTTCATCCCTCTTAGCCCCAAATATTTTCCTAAGAGACTTATTCTCAAACATCATTAATCTCTGTTCCTCTCTCAAAGTGATAGTCCAAGTTTCGTGCCAGAGAATCAGTCCCATTTCGAGACTTATTGTAAGGTTTCGTTACAGACTGTTTTTAAGGATATAAACCTCTATATTTACCTGTTTGTGATTATGTATTCAGTCTCTTTTTATTATATATTTTTTTATTATTAATTTTAAGTTAATACTGATTGTGTATATGTATCCAATCTCTCTTTTTATTTATTATTATTATTATTATTATTTTTTTTAAGTTAATATTTTTATACCGGTATGTATTTTTGTGTATGTGATTTGATCCTGGTTGAGTAGAAGAGAAGGCCTGATGGCCTTAATTCTGCCAGGGAAAATAAAACTATTATTATTATTATTATTATTATTATTATTATTATTATTATTAAAATGGATCTGAGGGAGGTGGGATATGTTAGAGAATGGATTTATCTTGCTCAGGATAGCGACTAATGGAGGGCTTATGTGAGGGCGGCAATGAACCTCCGGGTTTCTTAAAAGCCAGTAAGTAAGTAATTATTATTGTTATTGTTATTATTATTATTATTATTATTATTATTATTATTATTATTATTATTATCATATACAGTTAATTAAAATTTCCAACCAGAAAATTGAAAAAGTGATACGTAATAAATAAAAACTGAGTTGAGTTCAGGATTCGGCACACCAAAGAACAGCGAATTTAATGTACGAGTACATTTTTGAAAAGGTTTATGAATTTAAATTTCGCAGACCTGTGTAATGGCAATAATAGTCTAACTCTATCTGTGAAATAAAGTACTTTAGACGCTTTTTCCCCACAGATACTCAATTATTCACGTGACTGGTGAGCCACTGTTGGCCAGCTTGCCACGTATTGATAATCATTGCTCCTGCAGCTATATCCAACATGATGAATAAGAGATCTGAAGCAACGGAGAAGACTGATTAGTACGAGGTCACAACCCCGGTCCTCGGAGCTTGACCGCTTGGAAATGACTTCCGAAGAACGCCTGCCCCATGCGTAGCAGGTGCGTGGAACGACTCTGCGTGCACGGGGCGGCAGGACAGTCGACGTTCGTCAACGAGTCACAGCCCGTCCGCACGTGTTTGTATCATTGAACCCAGCTAATTGCCCTGCTAACGATATTTGCAGCAAATTCTATGAGGTAAAGTTTGAGTAATCCTGACTGTGAAACCATAAAGAGCGGAAATAGTATCTGATTCACCAGAGCAAGACAAAATAAAGCGATGAGAAGCTTCTTGTTACCATGGCAACTGTAATAGTACAGCTGATTTTCGCTTATGCAAGGCGCTGTATGTGTTTAAATGTAATACTAGTGGCTTTTGCAGCAAATGCTGCATACGTTCAAATAAAATGTTTCAAATTTACAGTATTTTGAATTAAGAATACCAGATATTTTGAAAGTTATTTTCTTCAGTAATAATGAAACATACTCCCTCTGAATGTTTTTTTATGCCAAATATTTTGTCTTCAACCTATTTACCTTCAGTTTTTGAGTTTCAACACGAAAACGCACGTAACAATGTCAGGACGATCAGTGGGTTTTTCATGTGGGAGTAAAGCAATAGCTATTTCAGGTCATTGTGGATTGTAGGTGAAAGTTAAAGAAAGTCAGGTTTGGTATGCTTTCGAACAATAGACATAGCATCTTGGTATAGCTGCTGCATGTAGAACTTGAAATGTAGATGGTAAAATCATTTTATCCTGCTAAGAGATCTTGCTGAAATGATCGGGAGACTACATAATTTTGTAGGCTTCTTATTTTATCAGTAAGTAATACCGTTTGGTCTTTCCTTAGGAACTGTAATTTTTGCGCTCTCTCGAGCCAATACTGAAGAGAATGACGCATATAAATATCTACACCACACCGCCATTAAGTATATGAAAAAGACCAAATCCCAATTGATTAATAACTATAAAAACATTTGATTTTTAATAACAATATTATTATCTTACGTAATTTTTGTAGTTATATATAATATAGCCGCCACTCAGTAAATTATAGAAATGAAGATCTAATTTAAGATATTCTCTACATCTACTTACACAACCCCAAAACGTTTCACTTTCATATCAACAATATAGCATTAATATGTATAATTAATGAAAAATAGTCACATCATGGCATTAACTGTAATGAAATTTCATTTCTAATGGTAATAATGTCATCAAACCACCTCAAGTTTTGTAGATATCAATATCCAATACACAGCTGTATTCAGAAAATCACACACCGCAGAATCAGACCTGTAAATTATTTTTAGTAAGTCTTGAATTTTTAATAACCAATTGAATTTTAACTCTAAATATGTCAGCAATCCTGCAGGTCTTGGCCTTCACGTAATAACTATTGTTTATTGTAATGTGTGTTTTGTTTTATTCTGAAATGCAATTAGTTCTCAAAACTGAAGATAGATGGATTTTGGAAAATAAGAAAAGAATGTAGGAAAATTGATATTTCACTGAAAACTGCTATTTTTCTGAAAAACTTTGGGTCCCAAGCTTTAAAATGAGGGGTCATTTATTAAAATCCGTTCAGCAGTTTTCCCGTAATTTCCATTACCAGTTCGAATTATATATATATATATATATATATATATATATATATATATATAGATGTTATGGTTTTGACGAGAACACAGGATGGAATATACAGGGACATCATTTTATTTTTACTAACATTTATGATATTAATCTGGCTATACATTTGGATTAACGGTTGAGAATCGAAAACACCGTTTGCTACCTCCTTCCACGACTGAAGTTCGATGATACTGGCGTAAAATACAAACAATTCACTTTATTAGGTATAGGAGGGAAGAAAAGTTACTTACTTACTTACAAATGGCTTTTAAGGAACCCGAAGGTTCATTGCCGCCCTCACATAAGCCCGCCAGCGGTCCCTATCCTGTGCAAGATTAATCCAGTCTCTATCATCATACCCCACCTCCCTCAAATCCATTTTAATATTATCCTCCCATCTACGTCTCGGCCTCCCTAAAGGTATTTTTCCCTCCGGTCTCCCAACTAACACTCTATATGCATTTCTGGATTCGCCCATACGTGCTACATGCCCTGCCCATCTCAAACGTCTGGATTTAATGTTCCTAATTATGTCAGGTGAAGAATACAATGCGTGCAGTTCTGTGTTGTGTAACTTTCTCCATTCTCCTGTAACTTCATCCCGCTTAGCCCCAAATATTTTCCTTAGCACCTTATTCTCAAACACCCTGAACCTATGTTCCTCTCTCAGAGTGAGAGTCCAAGTTTCACAACCATACAGAAGAACCGGTAATATAACTGTTTTATAAATTCTAACTTTCAGATTTTTGGACAGCAGACTGGATGATAAGAGCTTCTCAACCGAATAATAACACGCATTTCCCATATTTATTCTGCGTTTAATTTCCTCCCGAGTGTCATTTATATTTGTTACTGTTGCTCCAAGATATTTGAATTTTTCCACCTCTTCGAAGGATAAATCTCCAATTTTTATATTTCCATTTCGTACAATATTCTGGTCACGAGACATAATCATATACTTTGTCTTTTCGGGATTTACTTCCAAACCGATCGCTCTACTTGCTTCAAGTAAAATTCCCGTGTTTTCCCTAATCGTTTGTGTATTTTCTCCTAACATATTCACGTCATCCGCATAGACAAGAAGCTGATGTAACCCTGCCTGTTATCCTGAACTTTCCTAATGGCATATTCTAGAGCAAAGTTAAAAAGTAAAGGTGATAGTGCATCTCCCTGCTTTAGCCCGCAGTGAATTGGAAAAGCATCAGATAGAAACTGACCTATACGGACTCTGCTGTATGTTTCACTGAGACACATTTTAATTAATCGAACCGGTTTCTTGGGAATACTAAATTCAATAAGAATATCATATAATGATATTCTTATTGAATTTAGTTCATCCATTTACGTAAACTAGGAAATATCGCAATTTTGAGTTTGATAATTTCCATTAGGTTTTTGTTTGATCAAAATACGGTACACTATTAACAATAAGTGTTTTTACTCACGAACTGAGCTATCCATTCGGACGTATTCATTATGCAGTGTATATTATACTGTCTACAGCACATTAGCGTACAATATAGAGAATGAAGTTAAAATGAAAAATAATCATACTATGTATATTTAAACACATTTTTGAAAATGGTGGCCATTTATTTCGATACAGGCTTCAGTTCTTTTGTATATATTATCACACTAGAGACTATTATACAATTACCAGTTTCGTCCTTCGTACTAGTAACTCATGTTGAAATAATTCTGTACCTACTCTATAAAAGAGTACCTTACGTACTGTAAATTCAATCTTCACTTCTGCGCGATCCGAAAAGATAAAATTACTCAGACATGCTATCTACTGTCCGTCCAAGTGTTTTTGTCGTAGGATTGTAGAAAGGGGGGAAATAACGTGATAGTTAATTACTTTTATTTTATTTTATTGGTTTATTTTACGACGCTGTATCAAGATCTAGGTCATTTAGCGTCTGAATGATATGAAGGTGATAATGCCGGTGAAATGAGTCCGGGGTCCAGCACCGAAAGTTACCCAGCATTTGCTTGTATTGGGTTGAGGGAAAACCCCGGAAAAAACCTCAACTAGGTAACTTGCCCCGACCGGGATACGAACCCGGACCACCTGGTTTCGCGGCCAGACTCCACAGGTGTGGATGTTAATTACTTAACGAGGCCCTTTTATTTAAGTTATTATAAGCAATTCTATAATATTTCGTAGACGGCCAATTCCTAGAGAAATTAATGTTTTCAGAAAAGAACTAAGACAGTCCAGCCACTAGCCTTTACAGAGGAGCGAGCAGAAGCGGGTGGGGGAAATCGGGATGCGACGTAGGCAAACGGACGACAGTACCTGTGCGAAAATATGATTCAATATTGAAAGCTCTTTCGTCACTAGAAAACGCGAACATATTTCTGGAACATACTATACTCACTAACTCAGTACTGTTTACTATGACCGTAATACGACTTTGACTGAATACGCGGCCTTGGTTCTGTGTGCAGGACGGTTGGGAATTTACTAGTAGAAGGGGTGGGAATGAAGTACATTAAAAAACTCAGGTACAATAAGAATTGAAGTAAAAATAAAATGAGTCCACACCTGTGGAGTAACGGTCAGCGCGTCTGGCCGCGAAACCAGGTGGCCCGGGTTCGAATCCCGGTCGGGGATTCCTGGTTGAGGTTTTTTCCGGGGTTTTCCCTCAACCCAATACGAGCAAATGCTGGATAACTTTCGGTGCTGGACCCCGGACTCATTTCACCGGCATTATCACCTTCATATCATCCAGATAGATGTTGATACAGCGTCGTAAAATAACCCAATAAAATAAAATAAACAATCCAGTTGATATGTTGGTCTGATGTACGTCGTTGTTGGGTGTGTACTGTGGCGGAAGGGGGCTATTTGGAACATGTGCGGGCTTAAGGGGAGAGGATGGTATTTTTTAAAACTTTTTTCCTATTTGGTGTAAAATATTATTTTTTTGTATGTAGAGAGCTCATAGCTGTAGCAACTTAACCAAAAGTAAATATTTTGAAAAAAAATATTTTGGGGCCCAGATTTGAAAAAAATGTACCCAATGCAGGATTGTACTAAAACCGATATATCTAAACCGTTTTTAAAGAGAGATTCAAACGGTTTTTTGCAATGTGTTTGCAAAAGCATGTTCTACAAACTGTCTGTAACAGAATTTTGATATTAGTCCCTACGTTTGTAAAATAAGCAATTAAATTTTAATAACAACTTTCTGATTCCCTTTCTTGCAAAGAAACGGACGTATTTTAAAAATGAAATCAATTAACAAAATTATGTTACAGAGAAACGTTTCCTAATAGTCTAAAGAGTGTGTGTTCTAAATTTCATGCATGTATCTTTAATAGTTCAGAAATTATATCCATTTTTGTCTGGCAATGTAGCAAAAAAAAAATGAAGTTACTGGAAACCGATAAAAGTGGGCGTGTGATTTAAAAATCCATAGCGCAGGAAGTATAAAAATGGCGTCTCAACATCCGATAAGGGCACAAATACTCACGAAATGTTATGCAATGCATTCCACACATATCAAAGAGTATTTAAATTTTTTTTTTTTTTTTTTGAAAATTCAATTTATCAGAAACAACAATAAAAGGGTGCCAGTGATTTAAAAATCCATAACGCAGGAAGTTTAACAATGGAGTCTCAACATCTGATAAGAGCACAAATACCCACAAAATATTGGTTATTCATTTCAAAGTGTGTCGTGACGTCACTGTTTTTGGGTCACCGATTTGAAGCGAGCTTCAGCTTATATGTTAGAGAAGTTGCCTATTATTTAAGGCGTTCTTCAATCTGAACTTGAGAATGTGTACGGTATAACTTGAACGTCGTAGCAACAGATGGCGGTCTGTACGGTCTGTGTGCTACCATAACCTCTTTCGAACTGTGTTTTGCGCCGGCAAGTCGTACGCAGGGTATTTGTTATCATCGGTTGCGTACGGTAACATTCCACAACGCAAATCAAATGCTCCGTGTCCAAGTTGACCGTCGAAGTTAATGTCAACAAATACGTAAGTAATCGTCTTAACCCTCTCCCCATATCCCGACAGTACGTATTTCCAAACAGTTCACATTCCTGCCACTACCGGCGTTACCGTACGTATCGGTATGTACTCTTCAGAATGAACGCCGTACTTGCTAGGCAACTTCTCTGGCAGATAAGTAATACACCTCTGCGGAAGTGTAGGAAGATTAAATTCTCTAGGCTCATCTGCTAGCCACATGACGACATACAGCGAGCCATGACACACTTTGAACTGAACACCCAGTATTATGCTATGTATTCCACACATATCACGGAGTATTTTAAAGAATTTTTTTAAATTTACTCATTTTTAACTACACAATACCATCCTCTCCCCTTAAGGAATACAAAACTGCAAAAATCGTATTTATATCTCATCTGGTTGCTGAGAAATAGTGTTTCAAAATTGTATACATTAATTTGGGACACACTGTATAAGTCAAGTAACCTGTAGTAGGTTGAAGATAATTCCTTTTATAAAAATATAAATTACAGTTAAGAAATTGATGTCGTCTTGGAGAGGAATGGTATTTTGTTGACACCCGGTTTCGTTCGATCTGAATCCAATGGTACAGGATCACATACTCGCCACGTATTATGGGAAAGTTCTGTTGCAAGCGATCCATTCCCAATCGCCACAAGACACGCATACATATTTCTACTTGTCAGTGTTTTTACAGCACTTGATGCCGGGCGCGTACCATTTTTATGTGCCCGACTTGAGTAAGTACATATTACAATAAGATACAAATTCCTATGCATCGCCGACTCTGATACCAACTGCGTGTTCACGAGCATAGGGAGAGACATAATGTAACATCTCCATCGAGGAGGCCATGGCGGAAGGCGATTTGGATACGTACGGCATCGGTATTTTCTGCTTCCGTTTTTCAACTTGATTGATGATTACTAAGTGTACAAAGAGTATTTTCATGATATGAACTAACGCACATAGAATACAAAGCCAGTAGTTGAGAATTCTTGGGTTTGGGTTCGATGTCCGGCGATCACTGGAGCAATGTTTGTTGTGAACAAGATTGTATTGTATTGTATTGTATTGTATTTATTAACATTCAATGGTATTCATACATTGCTTACAGATAAAATATGGAACAAGTCAAAAAACTTAATACTATTATAAAATCTTAATTCATAGTCACAGTCTAGATGAAATATATACAGACGAAAAGATTTACAATATAGTCTACTAGTACAACACTGTAAGTTTTAGTATCAATTTCATGAAGTGTTATTGAATGTCATGAATTCACCTACAGAATAGAAGGCGTGATTATAAAATTAGGTACTTCTTTAATTTGGCCCTAAATAATTTTATGTTTTGAGTTTCATTTTTTATATCGATAAGGAGGCTATTAAAAATTTCTACTGCCATATAACGCACTCCTTTTTCATAGCACGATAGACTTGCCGATGGAGTATGAAAATCATTTTTTGACGTGTATTTATGCTATGAACTGTTGGATTAGTTACAAAGTTTTCACGATTACATACGAAGAAGATTATTAATGAAAAGATATACTGACAAGCCATGGGCATTATTTGTAGCTTTTTAAATAGTGCTACACGATTCCCTAGATTTGGCACCTACAATTATTCTAATTACTCTTTTTTGTAATAGAAATATATTGTTACTATCTGTGGAATTTCCCCAGAATATTATTCCATAACTCATTACCGAGTGGAAGTATGTAAAGTATATTGTTTTTAAGGTATTGATATTTACTATCTTTTGCATAGATATAATAGCAAAATAGCCAGAAGTTAGTTTGGGGGTAATTTCTTTAATATGATTTTTCCAATTTAACACATTATCAATTTTTAGGCCAAGAAATTTGGTTGTTGTTGTTTCTAATAGGGATCTATTATTAATTATTGCGCTAGACATTTGCGAGGTTGAATTTGGACAGGATTTAAATTGAATTATGTTAGTTTTGTTACAATTTAATTCCAATTTATTGACTGAGAACCAGTCACATATTTTGAAGAGAGATTCCTCTGTTGAAGATTGGAATGTGTTCGAGTTATTGGCTGTAATTACTATACTTGTGTCATCTGCAAATAGTATGGGATGACCTACATCTTTTATAAGGGGGCAAGATCATTTATAAACACTAGAAAAAGTAGGGGACCTAATATTGATCCTCGAGGAATTCCATTATTAATAGTTCCCCATGTCGATGCAGATTTCATAGTAAGAATTTTCCTATTTCAGTTTGTTCTGATATAATTTCTTCTCTCATTCTGACCATATGTCTTTATTGTCTAAGACAGACCTGCAGAACTGTAACTCCTGAGAGCGACTGCTTTACTCCCCTTTCTTACCCCACCTACCTTTTCTACCAGTGCGGTTATGGCGTTCTAATTACGCTCGGCTGCATCAACAAGTATTCTCGCGGCGGCAGGTATACAATACGTTGTCAAGAATTACAAATAAACAGATAATAAAATCCTAGAAACATACCTTTAGAAAGTAAGAGAAAAATGAAGAGGGAAATAAATAAGTTAAAATACATGTAAAATAAATTAAAATATGTACGTGTGCATACAATGTAAGAAGGTCTACCTATGTATATATCGTCCTATTACTAGTAAACCTAATTAAATCCACTTTTTGTGCATAATAAGTTAAGTACAGTCCCCGACTTGTCTTTCCGTCTCTGTATTCTACTAAAATGAAATAAGTCCGAAATGTTGCTTGCAGGCAACAAACCAATTTCTTTATATGAAGAATTTATTATGATTTTTCGTGCATTAATAAAGTTTTAATTCCTGTTTTTATAAAAACATGTATTACTGGTCTTAAATGGTTTTACTAGTAATAGGACGATAAAGAAATTGTACTTTGATAAGTGAGTGATAGCTATATGACCGGATGTCAATGCTGTCATTCAACATTGTAACGCACTCCAGCCAAATAAATAAATACATAAGTAAATTCATAAGTAAATAAGTAAGTAAGAAAAAAAATAGATAAGTAATAAATAAAAATAAATAAATAAATAAATAAATAAATAAATAAATAAATAAATAAATAAATAAATAAAAAATAAATAAATAAATAAATAAATAAATAAATAAATAAATAAATAAATAAATAAATAAATAGGCCTAAATAAGTAAGAAAAATAGTAAGTAAATAAGTAATAAATAAATAAATAAATAAGCCTAAATAAGTAAGAAAAATAGTAAGTAAATAAGTAATAAATAAATAAATAAATAGGCCTAAGAAAAAATAACTAAATAAGTAATAAATAAATAAATAAATAAGTAGGCCTAAATAAGTAAGAAAAATAGTAAGTAAATAAGTAAATAAATAAATAAATAAGTAAATAAATAAATAGGTAAATAAATAAATAAATAAATAAATAAGGCCTAAATAAGTAAATAAATAAGTAAAAATAGTAAGTAAATAAGTAATAAATAAATAAATAAATAAATAAATAAATAAATAAATAGGCCTAAATAAGTAAGTAAGAAAAATAGTAAGTAAATAAGTAATAAATAAATAAATAAGTAAATAAATAAATAAATAAATAAGCCTAAATAAGTAAGAAAAATAGTAAGTAAATAAGTAATAAATAAATAAAAATAAGTAAATAAATAAATAAATAAATAAATAAATAAATAAATAAATAAATAAATAAATAAGTAAGTAAGAAAAATGGTAAGTAAATAAAATAATAAATAAATAAATAAATAAATAAATAAATAAATAAATAAATAAATAAATAAAGGCCTAAATAAGTAAGAAAAATAGTAAGTAAATAAGTAATAAATAAATAAATAAATAAATAAATAAATAAATAAGTAAATAAATAAGTAACTAAATAAATAAATAAATAGGCCTAAATAAGTAAGTAAGTACGAAAATAAATAAGTAAACAAACAAACAAATAATACGCCTACTTCAGTTTAAAGAGAACTGGAACATGGCAAAATCTAAACCCGTGAAGGAATATTACTTCCAAAGGAAATGGGAATATGATTGTTTTGTTGTTGAAGACGAAAGAATTGCTTGTTTACTGTGTGCCATCCAATTTATTTCACTCGTCATTTCAATGTTAAACCACATTTCAACAAAGCCCGTATTAAGAACTAGCCGTACCCGTGCGCTCCGCTGCACCCGTTAGAAATAAATATAAAGTAATTACATAATTAAAATAGGACATTTGATCCAGGGAACATTCGTGTTTGATAGAAGGATAAATCGTTTAATATGTTACTTAATTTAAATTGCATCCAAATAATTAAAATGAGATCATTTTGGTCCAGAGACCACTTATTGGTGCAATGACAATTCATTTAACATGTTTCCAATTTTTATTACATGCAGCCATAGTTTAATGAACATTGACATCATTTAGATTTAATGTGTATATTTTATTTTACTTGTTATAGGTTTCCATTGAATTATGGTAATAACTTAATTTTAACCCTTGTTTTCTACGTATTCAGTAAATGGCGTTTGGTCCACTATGGTTCTGAACCCTTCAAATAACTTAAATTATATAATATAATATTACATTACATATATTATATTATATTATGTTATATTATATTATATTATATTACATTACATTATATCAGAAGTTAGTGTAACAACATTATAGCATTATGTCCATCTAGAGAAACTACACTTTCCAATGGTGAAATAATAATTAATTATACAAATCGGTTAATTTAGCTTCCGATATTACTTCATACAAACACAGAAACATTATCTGTAGGCTATCTTTCATAGCTTTCGATTGTTGTGTCCAAGGCCCCTTATAGACGAAGTCATTTGTTTTTTAATTCATTACACGGCCTTAGATGGCAGTTATTTTATTTTAAAACTCATTTATCTCATTAAATATCAGTCCTATCAAACTTTTTCAAGGAATAAAACTTATCGAAAATTATTTTGAAAGAAACGTTTGTTATGTAACATTTTTCACAAAAATCAATAATAAGCGAGATATTTTGATTTATTTAATTCAGGCCCTCTTATAACTCCCTTTTAATTAATGTATTTTGAATGCCATATAGCCTAAAATCTAAGTTACAAAGAACTTAATTTATATTCCAATTTTCATCGAAATCCGTTCATCCGTTATCGCGTGAAAAGGTAACAAACATCCAGACAGACAGACAGACATACAAACAAAAATTTCAAAAAAAGCGATTTTCGGTTTCAGGGTGGTTAATTATTTGTTACGACCAATTATTTTTGGAAAATCGAAAATTACCAGAAAAATTTCGGCTACAGATTTATTATTAGTATAGATGAATTATGGAATGCACAAACTTTCGGGTAAGTTCATTATCACGAACTGTATATTGATTATTTATTTATATACTGTAAAATTAAGGACGTCCCTCGTTGTGTTCATTTTTAATTGAAATTAATAGCGACTTTCAAGATTCATTACTTAAATGCTATAAATTTATGTTTCCGTAGGTGATGATAGGAGGAAAGTTTTCGAAAATCTAAAGCAGGTTAGGTGCAAAGAAATCTCAAAGAAACTACCGACAGGGAATCTAGCATAATTGTAAACCTTGAAACGAGATAACGCATTATAAAAACAATGAATTTATTACAATCCTTTTTGAAAATTACATGCCGCCACTGATGGACCTTTGACGCCCAGAGAATGTAAATAACTCTACGCGGAATTCGATCATTCCCAACAGAAGTGGAGTGAGTCTGACGTCATATTTCCCCTACTTACGGGTTCTGCAGGCCTGGTCTAGGAAACGGAGCTGAAAAACATGGAGTTGCTATGACTACCGATATGCAAAGACTTTGTACAATGAAATGAAAAAGTTGAAAGGTGAAATGTTGCGAAGTTGCTAATTTTAATGCTAGAACAGGCAATTGGTCTCATAATACGAGCTCTGATAGTCTACATACAAGAGAAAGAATTCTCTTGGAAACTTGCATGATCTTGTTTTTAGTTTATCGCCGCTCTCAGGTCGAAATACAGCTTTTTGCTGCAATATTTACCATAAAATAGTCCAAGTCGGTTATTCAGCTCCGAATTCTCTCAATAACTCTCTCTTAATGGCGCGTTGTCTCCTGCACTCTCAACCTCAAAGCTTGACTTCCATATTTGACATTATTCAATTTATATGATTTGTTATGCACATTTCGTAATATCCCATATGGATATAATATTATATATTTGGTATAAATTTATTTCGTATATATTTATGTGCGTATACAGGGTGTTTCCGAGGTGGTATTACAAACTTTCAGGGATGAAGGGGAAGGGCACATGTATCAATTTGACATAGGAACCCTGGTCTGGAAATGACCGAGTCGAAAGTTACAAGCAAAAATAGTTGTGTGGAAATGAAATAATTTTATTCCTCTGTACACCTTATTTATGTGTATTTATCTGTACATCTTACACATACTGTATTCATCTGACGTTGTTTATGTTGTCTACTTACAGTATTCCATTCAGTGCGCTGTCTGAGGGGTGGGGACAGGAAACTACACTAAAGCAATGCAGATAGCGTAATGTGTAACGGACATGGTCGGTCCTGATATGCACGTCTGTAGACAGCAGTGTATGTGTACAAGTTGCAGTGTCCAGTCGATCAGTCCTAGTGAAATGGAGGAGTACACGAGAGCGGAATAAGCAGACCTGAATTTCGAATACGGATGAGCCAATGGGAAGAGTAGACAAGCTCATAGATTGTATCGGGCCTAGTACCCACGTAGGAGACATCCGGCCCATACCGTCTTTCCAGGACTGTTTCAAAAGTTAAGGGAAGGAGAGCACGTGGTGCCAAATTACAATTCCATTTGCACACAACTATTTTTGCTTGTAACTTTCGACTGTCATTTCCGGACCAGGGTCCCTTATTCAAATTGATACATAATATATAATATAATATAATATAATATAATATAATATAATATAATATAATAATATAATATATAATATAATATAATATAATAATAATATAATATAATATATAATATAAAACAATACATTACAATACAACACAACATAATATAATATAATATAATATAATATAATATAATATAATATAATATAATATAATATAATATAATATAATATAATATAATTGAAGTGAATATATTAGGAGAAAATCGACAAACGATTAGGGAAAACACGGGAATTTTACTTGAAGCAAGTAAAGAGATAAGTTTGCAAGTAAATCCCGAAAAGACAAAGTATATGATTCTGTTTCGTGACCAGAATAATTTTACGAAATGGAACTAGAAAAATTGGAAATTTATCTTTTGAAGAGGTGGAAAAATTCAAATACCTGGAAGCAAAAGCAATAAATATAAATGATACTCGGGAGGAAATCAAACACAGAATAAATATGGGAAATGCCTGTTATTATTCCGTTGAGAAGCTTTCATCATCCAGTCTGTTATCAAAAAATCTGAAAGTTAGAATTTATAAAACAGTTATATTACCGGTTGTTCTGTATGGTTGTGAAACTTGGATTCTCACTTTGAGAGAATAACATAGGTTAAGGGTGATTGAGAATAAGGTGCTTAGCAATATATTTGGGGCTAAGAGGGATGAAGTTACAGGAGAATGGAGAAAGTTACACAACACAGAACTGCACGCATTGTATTCTTCACCTGACATAATTGGGAACATTAAATCCAGACGTTTGAGATGGGTAGGGCATGTAGCACATATGGTCGAATCCAGAAATGCATATAGAGTGTTAGTTGGGAGGCGGGAGGGAAAAATACCTTTTGGGAGGCCGAGATGTAGATGGGAAGATAATATTAAAATGGATATGAGGGAGGTGAGATATGATGATAGAGACTGGGTTAATCTTGCTCAGGATAGGGACCAATGGCGGGCTTATGTGAGGGCGGCAATGAACCTCCGGGTTCCTTAAAAGTCAGTAAGTAAGTAAGTTACTTCCCTATTGGCTCTTAATATTGTTTGCCTTCAGCTGTTTACTTTGCTTTCATTCGTAAACTGGAACACGGTGAGTCCCCAGACTGGGACAGGCGGCTCGAACACCCGATCTGCCGGGAGTCGAGTCCGCTCCTGTGGTCAGCAAGCCACTGCCGCTTTATTTCCTCCACTGTTTACCATTACGCGCCTCTACCGCCGCCTACAAAGTGTTGTTTTGACCTGCAGGACAAAGGGGACGCGCGCTCGGCTATTTCCATGGGTTTATATTCCACAGCCTTCCAATATCCCGTCGCATCCAAAGCGCAACATTTCCTACCCGGGACAGTGCAGATGTGGCCATAAAGAATGTGTGCCAATATTTCAGTTTCATACATTATGGAGAATAGAAGCAGACCGAATTCATGGCCGGACCTTTCAGAAGGAGGAACTTTCTCAGTTGTTTATTCCACGCCGAGAATTGAATATGGCGCCATCTAGAACTAGAATGTCACCTGCACATCTTCATTGTAGCAGCGGATGTTATACCCTAACGGGAAATGTGTTTGCTTACACTGAATTCAAATCTGATTTGGTTTGGCGTAGTCAATTGTTTTCTTTTACTGTGTATCATGGCAACTTCTTGCCTCAACTGTTTTTCTCATTTGAATGAACAATTCAAACGAGTTTCCGTTTCTAAACGGAAGTACGTTTTATACATGTCATTGAATTCCAATATGTACAGGATATTTCCCTTTATTATTGTCTTTTGTTTTATATACATCTCTTTTTGTATACATCACAGAAGCTTCTCGCTTCAATTGTCTTTTGCAGTTTTATTACGACTAAATAGTAAAATAAACATTTGAAGCACGTTCTTTTCTCAGAATAAAAAAAAAGACATGTATACGCGCAGTTCAAATATTTAACACTTTTTGTTGCAGTGTTTTGTTTCATCTCTACTTGTGCATTCTACTGAATTTCTTGCCCCGACGATTCTTTCTCCTCTTCATTACAATTACATAGCGAGATGCACAGCTGAAGTGAACTTTCTATTGTCACTCAATACTAATTTTAATTTGTTTATTTTATTTTGTCATTTTACAATTTTCTCTATCCAAATTATAACAAAAAATTCAATGCTTTTGGAATGATCACATTATACACTCCAAATTTTACAGAAATTAATGTTTTGCCTGCTTTTTCACGATATCAAAACCTGCGTCATTACTTCTATTACTAGATTGTGATTCAATTAGAATTTATTTGGTCATAATCCCAAAATGCAGGAAAGAAACTGGCCACCCACCCATTTATCTCTTGGCTTAGTTGCCTCATAAGTAGTGCGTTCTTGTTATCACTTGTGAGTTTCAGACCAGTTGACTAAACGCCAAAAATCACAAAATGAAACTTTCGGCTTCCTTTTTTTTCTAATTATTTTCACTTCTAAAACATCATTTGAATCTATTGTAACCTACATATTAGCTTGATGGAAATGTTCGTAGCAGTAACATGAGCTGCTGCCAGGAAGTCAAAAGGAGGATAGCAATGGTCAAGGAGGCTTTTAATAGAAAAAGGAGCATCTTCTGCGGACCTCTGGAGAAAAAAACTAAGGAAGAGACTGGTGAATTGCTTTGTGTGGAGTGTAGCATTGTATGGAGCTGAAACATGCACATTACGACGAAGTGAAGAGAAGTGAATAGAAGCATTTGAAATATGGATATGGAGAAGAATGGAACTTGTGAAGTGGACAGACAGAATAAGAAATGAAGCTGTGTTGGAAAGAATAGGTGAAGAAAGAATGATGCTGAAACTGATCAGGAAGAGAAAAAGAATTGGTTAGGTCACTGGCTAAGGAGAAACTGGCTACGGAAGGATGACTTTCATACTCCATCGGCAAGTCTATCGTGCTATCAAAAAGGAGTGCGTTATATGGCAATAAACATTTTTAATAGCCTCCCTATCGATATAAAAAATGAAACTCAAAACATAAGATTATTTAGGGCCAAATTAAAGAAATACCTAATTTCTCACGCCTTCTATTCTGTAGGTGAATTCATGACATTCAACAACGCTTCATGAAATTGATATTAAAATTTGTGTTGTACTAGTAGACTATATTGTAAATATCGTCTGTATATATTTCATCTAGACTGTGACTATAAATTAAGACTTTATAATAATATTAAGTTTTTGACTTGTTTCATATTCTAGCTGTAAAGCAATGTATGAATGGCATGGAATGTTAATAAATACAAATACAATACAATGCAATACAAGAGGAAGAAAAGTAAAGAAGGTTAACTTGCAAATTCTAAATGAGGCAGTAGAGCAAGTGGACAGCTTCAAATACTTGGGGTGTACTATAAGCAGTAACATGAGCTGCTGCCAGGAAGTCAAAAGGAGGATAGCAATGGCAAAGGAAGCTTTTAATAGAAAAAGGAGATCTTCTGCAGACTTCTGGAGAAAGAACTAAGGAAGAGACTGGTGAAGTGCTTTGTGTGGAGTGTAGCATTGTATGGAGCTGAAACATGGACATTACGACGAAGTTAAGAGAAGCGAATAGAAGCATTTGAAATGTGGATATGGAGAAGAATGGAGAGAGTGAATTGGACAGACAGAATAAGAAATGAAGCTGTGCTGGAAAGAGTGGGTGAAGAAAGAATGATGCTGGAACTGATCAGGAAGAGGAAAAGGAATTGGTTAGGTCACTGGCTGAGAAGAAACTGCTTTCTGAAGGATGTACTGGAAGGAATGGTGAACGGGAGAAGAGTTCGTAGCAGAAGAAAATATCAGATGATAGAAGACATTAAGATATATGGATCGTATGCGGAGAGATGAGAAAGGCAGAAAATATAAAATATTGGAGAATGCTGGGTTTGCAATGAAAGACCTCTCCTTGGACAGAAAACTATAAATGAATGAATGTTTGGATACATAAAATCACTGCTAAATGCAACAAGGATTCCTCTGTCCTTATGGAAAACTACCTAGAATCTGTATTTTCTTTTTAGATTCGAATATATTCTCCGTTCATATACAGTACAGTATATTCTAACGTACACTGGGCCCTACTAATACTACAGCGAAAATTAATACGTGACTCAAGTCAAATTATTTGAGGCTTAAAATTGAATTCGCTAATGTGTAAATATGTAACGATGGAAAAGTATTAGCAGTGATTCAATTAATTTTTTGCCGTCGGTTTCCCATCGCCGTAATGAAAGAGTTGGATTATTTATGTGCTCATCCGAGATAAATGGGATGGAAGAGTTAATTTGCACATTATCGCCAACCAGTTGTGACAATTGTGATTCGGATTATCGCCATTTCATCACTGCACTTTACAAAATTAATAAACAACTTTTTTTTTTTTTTCAGATTTTGTAGATCAGCCTACATTTATCTACAATAATGACTAAATATGTTTTATACCTGAATATTTGATCACATGTTTAGTTGTGGAAATATTTTGCATTTCATTTCCCACTAGCTTATACAGGGTGACCCATAAACACTTGCATAGTGAGGATCACGAAACAGCAGTTCCTAAAAGGTTAATTTGGCCATGTCTTCAGTGTTTCCAACTAATACCAGATGTAAGGATAAAGTCACAATGCCATTGTATTGTATTGTATTGTATGTATTTATTAACATTCCATGGTATTCATACATTGCTTTACAGCTAGAATATGGAACAAGTCAAAAACTTAATACTACTATAAAGTCTTAATTTATAGTCACAGTCTAGATAAAATATATACAGACGAGATGTACAATATAGTCTACTAGTACAACACAAAGTTTTAGTATCAATTTCATGAAGTGTCATTGAATGTCATTAATTCACCTACAGAATAGAAGGCGTGAGAAATTAGGTACTTCTTTAATTTGGCCCTAAATAATTTTATGTTTTGAGTTTCATTTTTATATCGATAGGAGGCTATTAAAAATTTTTACTGCCATATAACGCACTCCTTTTGATATCACGATAGACTTGCCGATGGAGTATGAAAGTCATTTTTTGACGTGTATTAATGCTATGAACTGTTGAATTAGTTACAAAGTTTTCAGGGTTACATACGAGGAAGATTGTTAATGAAAAAATATACTGACAAGCCATGGGCATTATTTGTAGTTTTTTGAAAATAGTCCTACACGATTCCTTAGATTTGGCACCAACTATTATTCTAATTACTCTTATTTGTAATAGAAATATACTGTTACTATCTACGGAATTTCCCCAGAATATTATTCCAAAACTCATTACCGAGTGCAAGTATGCAAAGTATATTTTTTTAAAGTATTGATATTTACTATCTTTTGCATATATCTAATAGCAAACCAAGCTGAATTTAGTTGGGGGTAATTTCTTTAATATGATTTTTCCAATTTAACACGTTATCGATTTTCAAGCCAAACAATTTGGTTGTTGTTGTTCCTAATAGGGATCTATTGTTAATTATTGCGCTAGAAATTTGCGAGGTTGAATTTGTACAGGATTTAAATTGAATTATGTTAGTTTTGTTATAATTTAATACCAATTTATTGACTGAGAACCAATCACATATTTTGATTAGAATTTCCTCTGTTGAAGATTGGAATTTGTTGGAGTTATAGGCTGTAATTACTATACTTGAGTCATCTGCAAATAATATGTGATGACCTACATCTTTTATTAGGGGTAAGATCATTTATAAACACTAGAAAAAGTAGAGGACCTAATATTGATCCTTGAGGTATTCCATTATTAATAGTTCCCCATGTCGATGCAGATTTCATAGTTGCATTGATTTCAACTTTGTGTTTCCTATCTATGAGTTATGAGTGAAACCATTGGTGTGCAACACCTTTAATTCCATTATAATCTAAGTTATCTAGTAGCATTTTATGGTTTATACAGTCAAAGGCTTTGGACAAATCACAGATAATCTCTCAAACGTGTAATTTTTTATTAAATTCCTCCAGAATTTTGTCAGTTAAACTAAATGTTGCATTTTCTGTGCATTTACTTTTCCTAAATCCAAATTGTTCTTTCTAGATGATGATATAATATTTTATACATTATTTTTACAAAGATTTTGGAGAAGACTGGTAGAAGTAATATGGGTCTGTATTGGAATAATAATAATAATAATAATAATAATAATAATAATATTGACAATAATAATAATAATAATAATAATAATATCATCTATATTGTAAATTTTATTAGTAACAACAATGTAATTTATTCGTCACAACAATAATTCCTTTCTACAATTCACCTTAAACTCTCTCGTCAACAATTGATCTTCACTCAACACAGTATTCGTTATAGCACTTTTACTTGGACTAACGAACAACGATGAACTGTTAATCTTAACTAATATTTACAAAGCACTATTTACAAATCAGAACTACCAGTTCTAAGTTCACAGTTCTTCTATCTCAGTCACTGAGTTCACAGTATCTCGAACCACAGACCTTCAGAGACAGTTCACTGTACTTCGAACTCAGGTCCCTCCAACTGCGGTCCACTGCACTCGAACTCAGGTCCCTCCAACTGCGGTTCACTGCACTCGAACTCAGGCCTTCGGATGCTGATACAGTTGCGGACGCACACTCGAGTCGATCTCCGGTACACAAGACTGGCTTGCTTGCTCTGGCTTTCTCACTGACTGGCTGACTAATCAACTGAAAACTGCTGTCGTTCCTTCGCGTCCTTAATTTATAACCACAGCGACGTAGCTTCGAAAGTTCCACGCGTCTCTAGAGATGGCACTCCAGAAAAATCCAGAGCCCTCTCCTCTCTACCAGCACCAGATGCGCGCGCACTCTCTCTCCATTCGCCGCGTTGGCCCTTTCCCCTCTCCGCCGCGCGCCATCCCAAAGTGCTCCGCGTGATCTTCTCTCTTGCGGGACGCTGGTCGTGATTTCGAATCTCACGTCGCTGTCACAATATTAATAATAAATCTGTAGCCGAAATTTTTCTGGTAATTTTCGATTTTCCAAAAATTAATTGGTCCTAACATATACAATTAACCACCCTGAAACCGAAAATCGCTTTTTTGAAATTTTTGTTTGTATGTCTGTCTGTCTGTATGTTTGTTACCTTTTCACGCGATAATGGATGAACGGATTTCGATGAAAATTGGAATATAAATTAAATTCGTTGTAACTTAGATTTTAGTCTATATGGCATTCAAAATACATTTAAAAGGGGGATTATAAGGGGGCCTGATTCAATAAATCGAAATATCTCGCTTATTATTGATTTTTGTGAAAAATATTACATAACAAACGTTTCTTTAAAACTCATTTGCGATAGGTTTTATTCTTTGAAAAATTTTGATAGGACTGACATTTAATGAGATAAATGAGTTTTAAAATTAAAATAACTGCCATCTAAGACGGTGTATTGAAATAAAAAACAAATGACTTCGTCTATAAGGGGCCTTGGACACAACAATCGAAAGCTATGAAACATACCCTACAGACAATGTTTCTACGTTTGTATGAAGTAATATCTGAAGCTAAATTAATCCATTTGTATAATTAATTATTCATTCATCATTGGAAAGTGTAGTTTCTCTGGATGGACATAATGCTATCATGTTATTACAGTAACTTGTGAGTGAATTGAGGACAGGTAAGATTAAAATAGCTTCTTATGCACAGAAAACTTTATAGGCTATTCTGTATATTCATTTCCTGTATTTCTTATAGTAATGTTTATGAACATATTCATTTTTATCTCAGAGAATTAACGAACAACGAGAGTGTATTGATTTAGTATGCAGTAATAGTACGTTAGCTTAGCAATCCATTATTTTATAATTCAAATTTTAACTATGCTCAATTGAATCGTGTTAAAATACATAAAATATATATGCAATAAAGGCAATGCAAAAAAATTGGGTAATGAGCCAAGCAGATTATGTTGCGCTGTTGTAAAGGTGTTCCTCCTGAGATTCAAGAGCTCCCACAACAAATTAAAAACTTTCTAATTCGAGTACATCCGTTATCAACACACTTTTTACATAATATAATATAATATAATATAATATAATATAATATAATATAATATAATATAATATAAACATAATAATAAATCTGTAGCCAAAATTGTTCTGTTAATTTTCGCTTTTCCAAAAATAATTGGTAATAACAATTAAGAAACATGTTAAAGGAATTGTCATTGCACCAAATGAGTGGTCTCTGGATCAAAATGATCGCATTTTAATATTTCAAATACAATTTAAATTAAGTAACTTATTAAACGATTTATCCTTCTATTAAACACGAATGATCCCTGGATCAAATGTCCTATTTTAATTATGTAATTACTTTATATTTATTTCTAACGGGTACAGTGGAGCGCACGGGTACGGATAGTTAATAATAACAATAATAAATTATTAACAGTAATAAAAATAACAATAATCTTTCTTTATTTTTCGGTTTAACCTCATCCTTTCGGTATTACATGGCACTACAAATATGGAACGGAGATTCACTGAATCCCACACTAGATATCTCACAAGTGCGAGCTCCCCTTGCCATGTCATTAGCATGGCACAGAATCACCGCAAAGACATCACAGGACAATCACAAGACCACGGAGAAACAGCCAGTCTCGTAGGCGGAAGATAAATTTCTTACATTGTACACAACAGGATTCGAACCGCGGACAGCTTGTATGCGCAGCGCACGTACTATCCCCATAGCCAAAATGGTGGACAATAATAATAATAATAATAATAATAATAATATCATCTATATTAATAATAAATCTGTAGCCGAAATTTTTCTGGTGATTTTCGATTTTCCAAAAATAATTGGTCCTAACATATATAATTAACCACCCTGAAACCGAAAATCGCTTTTTTGACATTTTTGTTTGTATGTCTGTCTGTCTGTCTGTCTGTCTGTCTGTCTGTCTGTATGTTTGTTACCTTTTCACGCGATAATGGCTGAACGGATTTCGATGAAAATTGGAATATAAATTAAGTTCGTTGTAACTTAGATTTTAGGCTATACGGCATCCAAAATACCTTATTTAAAATGGGAGTTATAAGGGGGCCTGAATTAAATAAATCGAAATATCTCACTTATTATTGATTTTTGTGAAAAATGACATATAGCAAAAGTTTCTTTAAAAATAATTTTCGATAAGTTTCATTTCTTGAATAATTTTGATAGGACTGATATTTAATGAGATAAATGAGTTTTAATATTAAAATAACTGCCATCTAAGGCCGTGTAATGAATTAAAAAACAAATGACTTCGTCTATAAGGGTCCTTGGACAGCAACAATCGAAAGCTATGAAAGATAGTCTACAGAGAATGTTTCTGTGTTTGTATGAAGTAATATCGGAAGCTAAATTAACCGATTTGTATAATTAATTATTATTTCACCATTGGAAATTGTAGTTTCTCTAGATGGACATAATGCTATAATGTTATTACAGTAACTTCTGAGTGAATTGAGAACAGGTAAGATTAAAATAGCTTCTTATGAACAGAAAACTTGATAGGCTATTCTGAATATTCGTTTCCTGTATTTTTTAAAATAATGTTTATGTCCACATTAAATCTAAATGATGTCAATCTTCATTAGACTATGATAGCATGTAATAACAATTAAGGAACATGTTAAAGGAATTGTCATTGCACCAAATGAATGATCTGTGGATCAAAATGACCGCATTTCAATTATTTAAATACAATTTAAAGTAAGTAACATATTAAACGATATATCCTTCTATCAAACACGAATTTTCCTTGGATCAAACGTCCTATTTTAATTATGTAATTACTTTATATTTATTTCTAACGGGTGCAGCGGAGCGCACGGGTACAGCTAAAAATAATAATAATAATAATAATAATAATAATAATAATGATAATAATAATAATAATAATACTAGTCGTCTGTATAGAATTTCTTCTTAAGTATCGGCATAGATTAGACTCTGAACAAGGATAGGAGAGTGTTTGGCTCCGTTATGTTGGTAGCCCTGTTTAAATGAGAGTATCTGCACACCTGGAGGACAAAACCCCCGGACAGCGCTGATACGGGGGATGATTGATGGGCACACCCCCGGGACTCCCTATCGGGGATGTGCAGGTTGTCAGCAGGGAATTGGAAAATATGTTATGATAAGGGTTGCGTCCAAGTAAGTCTGAAATATGCGACGACATCATTTAGATGTGACTTAGGGCTTAACGACCCCGAGTGGGACGGCGAGCCGTGTTTCGCCTAATTCTTTAATCTGGGACGCTGCTGCTACATTTGTGTCGTGTCGCTGGAGACCTACTGACGCGAGCATACGTCCAGTGCTCTAATCTTTCACCAGGGTCACTAGTTCGATTCTACATTGCTTCATTAACGCAGTGTATGTGGATAAATTTTAATTACAAATTTTGTCTAAGCTATATTCTAAGATATTGATATTACTTTATTGCCATAAAACACAAAGTATACAGACATAGTCAAACATTATATATTAAAATTTATATTTAAAAAGCATTAATATTATACACACATTCCTGTAACTTTGTAAAACTCTTTTCCAGAACGAAATGTTACATTTGTTCAAATCAAATTTCGCACATTTATTGGACAAAACTGAATTTTTTTTTCAGTCATTTAATATCGTAACACAATGCTCTTTTAAATTGACTGATAATATTGGGAATTAAATCGGTGGCTTTCCCAAAACACGTTATGAAATGTTTAAAATAAAACAATTTTTATCTCAAAACGGAAGCAAAAACAAGCAATATTTTATGTATTAAAATTTTACGTTTGAAATATATCGAAGAATAACTACAGACAGACAGACAGATAAGATAGATAATATTAGATTGGATTAGATTTAGATAGGTAGATAAGACAGGTAGGTACAGTGGATGAATGGACAGATGGACGGACGGACAGACAGACAGATAGACGGATAGACGGATAGATGGGATAGATGGGATAGATGGGATAGATTAGATGGATGGATGGATGGATGGATAGATAGATAGATAGATAGATAGATAGATAGATAGATAGATAGATAGATAGATAGATAGATAGATAGATAGATAGATAGATAGATAGATAGATAGATAGATAGATAGATAGATAGATAGATAGATAGATAGATAGATAGATAGATAGATATAGACAGATAGATAGATAGATAGACAGATAGATAGACAGACAGATAGATAGACAGACAGATAGACAGACAGATAGACAGACAGACAGAGAGATAGATAGACAGACAGACAGAACAGACAGATAGATAGATAGAATAGAATCAAGAATAGAATTGAATTGCAATTGATAATAGTCCTTGTAAATTAATGGAAGCTTAAAAATTGATTATAAAAACAGTAGGCCAATTATAGGTAGGATATCAAGATGTAATATACAGAGTCAAACATCTTGATACAGTTCAGGTAAGTTGAGTTTTCAACAGAGGCAGGCAGGAAAATATAAGGCTGGTAGTAAGATTAATAGATCAAAGATAGATATTAGATAAAGAAGATAGACCTTTGCTCTTTCCAGATAGATAGATAGAAGACGAATGATAGATGGCAACAACTGATAGATAGATAGATAGATAGATAGATAGATAGATAGATAGATAGATAGATAGATAGATAGATAGATAGATAGATAGATAGATAGATAGGACTATGCACCATGGTAAAACTTGACTACAGTTGCAATTGGTAATACTGTAGTCCCTGTAAATTAATTGAAGCGTAAAAATTGATCCGCTAATGTAAGGCATTTGTTATAAAACAGGTTGGCCAATTATAGAATATCAAAAGATTTAAAATAGAAGAGCAAAACATCTTCATACAGGTCAGTAAGTTCTTTTTTCAACAGTTTTTACTATAATTTTGCACAAAGATATACAGCTGGTAGCAACCATTAATTTTCAAAGATGGAGTATGGTACAGAAAGAAACTTCACACCTTTGCTTTTTCCACTTCCTGATCCGCCTCTATAAAACGAATGTCCTCATTATACTGGCAACAACTGGTGTGGAGTTTTGTCAGAGATATAAATTAGTTGGAAGACAACTTCTAATAATTTCTGAAAATGTTATTGTAGGATTCAAGCAGCGTTTAAAATGTTATCCCAGCGAAGTTCTGAAATGTACTTGAGTAAATCACGGCATCGAGTGATTCTTTATCGAGAAGGTTAGGCATTTATCACAAATAAGCAGAAAACAATGAAAACAGAGTGAGTTCATCTATTCTCTTGTAGTCTTCTCCAGCATACAAATCAATTTCTACATTAAATTTTATTTTCAGAACGTTCTATCCTTATATTCTTGATCTTATACAGTTTCAGTTGCTAGAAAGTGGAACTTGTCATTCATATGGAAGTGATTATAGGGTTGTTGGACAGTAACTTTATTTATATTCCTAAATTACGTAAATTATTTAATTAACACAATAATTACTGATTAATATTTGTTATTTATAATAAAACTAACATCTGTGCAATCCACACCTGTGGAGTAACGGTCAGCGCGTCTGGCCGCGAAACCAGGTGGCCGGAGTTAGTCCGGTGGTAAAGTTACCTGGTTGAAGTTTTTAAGGAAGGCTTTCCCTCAATCCAATACGAGCAAATGCTGGGTAATTAATCGGTGCTGGACCCCGGACTCATTTCACCGGCATTATCACCTTCATTTCATTCAGACGCTAAATAACCTAGATGTTGATACAGCGTCGTAAAATAACCGAATAAAATAAATAAACATCTGTACATTCTTATATACATTAATTTCTCTAAATAGAATACAAAACCACTAATGACAAAATTTCATTACATTAATATTCTCATTATACAAATATATTTTAGATTTATATTTTTCTCCCTATAACATAGTTCTAGTAAACTTATGGTTAAATTAATTCTCATCATTTTACTAGCATATCAAATTAATTATAATAGGCCGAATTAAATTAGCTCCATAAATTACGTTACGGTTACTTCATCTTAAAGGTTTACATAAATTTTAATAAACATGTACTAGTCGTTTGAAACTTAACTGAAGAAAATGCCGGAGAATCTTTTAAAGTGTAGTTTGTAAATATTCATACTTTTAAATATATTTTATTGATTAAGGCTGGTTCAATAGTGGAAGAGAAGGCCTTATGATTTTTAACTGAACAGATATCGAAGATAAAACATTCTATTCTATTCCATTTTGTATGAAACCCAACTTGTTTGTTTGTAAGTGTTTTTTACTGTAATAATATTAGTAGATACGTCATTAAGTGCTTAAGACTGTATACAATATTCCTAGTAAAGGAATAAAAAAACATAAGTTCGCAATTCTATACAATCTTCACTTTTCTAATTTCTACTTTTACAAAAGGGAATAATTAAAATATGTTTGAAAAGAAAGTTGTTTATTCAACACATCTCACGTGTAAAGAAATTGATATATCCCCAGGTCATTACTGTTTCTACTGCGAAATTCCATAATTGCTTCATTAACCATCATGCGGTGTTGTGTAATTCGCGTGTTATGATCCACCGAGGGCAACGCCTATGGCGGCGAAAAGAACTACAACTTTGGCGCTGCGATCTTAGATGGGGACACTTGGATTTTTATTTAAATTTTGTTATACATCTTGATAACACAACTTTTAACACTGTATCACTTCGGAATATGTATTATATGACTTTATTGTGTTAAATTCTATCGTACCTGGTTAACATGTTTCGACCTGTAATGGGTCATCCTCAGAACTGGTCGTTGTTGGTCTTGGCGCCTCTTGTTTTGTTTCCTGTGAGGGTGTGTTCGTGTGGTGTAATGTAGAGTCAAAGAGTGTGTGTGTGTTTTGAAATTGAGTTGTGTGTTGAGAATTTCGTTGGTGTGTGTTTTTGTGTGTCTGTATATTTCATATTGTTCTAGTGTGTTTAGTTTCTGGCTTTTTGGTTGGGTATATAGTATTTCCATGTCTATGTTGATGTCTCTGTGGGTGTGGTTAGCATTTGTGATGTGTTATGCATATGTGAAAGAACACAAAATATACATCACACTAACACACGAAAACAAAAACACACACAAAATTGCAACCTCATTCAATAAATTAAATTACAACATCGCATACAGAACAAATAACACTCTACAAAAACATCTCAACACACAAACAACACAAACAAACAAATACAACCACACAGGCGTATACAAACTCAAATGTAACACCTGCAACAACTTCTACATAGTACAGACAGGCAGATCATTTCAAACACGTTACAAAGAACATATCACAGCCATAACAAAATGGAGAACAAATCACAAATGCTAACCACACCTACAGAGACATCAACACAGACACGGAAATAGTATACATCCAACCAAAAAGCCAGAAACTAAACACACTAGAACAATATGAAATATACAGACACACAAAAACACACCCCAACGAAATTCTCAACACACAACTCAATTTCAGAACACACACACACACACTCTTTAACTCTACATTACACCACACGAACACACCCTCACAGGAAACAAAACAAGAGGCGCCAAGACCAACAACGACCAGTTCTGAGGATGACCCATAAAAGGTCGAAACATGTAAACCAGGTAGGATAGAATTTAACACAAGAAAGTCATATAATACATATTCCGAAGTAAATTTTGTCATTTAACGACGTTCATTCATTCGTTCTTTTGTTTGTTCATTCGTTAATTAAGTAATTAATTAATTCGTTCACTCACTCACTCAGTCACTCACTCACTCACTCACTCACTCACTCACTCACTCAGTCACTCAGTCGCTCACTCACTTATTCACTCAGTCACTCACTGACTCAGTGACTCAGTCACTCACTCACTCAATCACTCACTCACTCACTCAATCACTCACTCACTCACTCAATCACTCACTCACTCACTCAGTCACTCAGTCACCCAGTCACTCAATCAATCACTCACTCACTCAATCACTTACTCACTCATTCACTCACTCACTCACTCATTCACTCAGTCACCCAGTCACTCAATCACTCACTCACTCAATCACTCACTCACTCAGTTACTCAGTCACCCAGTCACTCAGTCACTCAGTCACCCAGTCACTCAATCACTCACTCACTCAATCACTCACTCACTCAGTTACTCAGTCACCCAGTCACTCAGTCACTCAGTCACTCAGTCGCTCACTCACTCAGTCACTCAGTCGCTCACTCACTTAGTCACTCAGTCACTCACTCACTCAGTGACTCAGTCACTCACTCACTCAATCACTCACTCACTCACTCACTCAATCACTCACTCACTCAATCACTCACTCACTCAATCACTCACTCAATCACTCACTCACTCACTCACTCACTCACTCACTCAGTCACTCAATCACTCACTCACAGTCACTCACTCACTCAGTCACTCACTCAATCACTCACTCACTCACTCACTGTCACTCACTCACTCACTGTCACTCACTCACTCACTCACAGTCACTCACTCACTCACTCATTCACTCACTCAATCACTCCTTGCGATGGTTGACTGTGTGTATTATTTAATATCAGCCTACTGTATAGGCCTTCTTCTAGAAAAGTGACGTTGAAATACGATATCCATGACGTTCGTGGAATCAATAAAAGCCTCTTCATTACAATAATCCTCCTACAAATTTTTTCCATATTAGCTACGTTTATTATTCAGTTAATGCTCTGCAAACAAAAAGTGACATTTACACAGTAAATTGACGAAATCGTTATTGCTTCGTAACTAGGCAACGGTTTGAGAATCTGGTATGAGTTTATTATTTAATGTTGTCTTCGAGGTCAACTGGCAATGAAACAGAATATTCACGAGATTCTCGAAATCAGAGAACGCGTTTCAATTACCATAACTTCCCACAAGTTGTTTCCGACATACATGTCGATGTAAAAGAAAATTGGCAATTGGAACATTAACAAGATTCTTAAAATCAATGAATGCATCGCAATGATCTCACTTTTCCAGTAACGGTTGTGAATATATTATTTAAAACTTTTTCGCAAACAAGTGAGAATGATATAGGATATTCAGAGAGTCTTAAAAGCAGGTAATGAGTCCCAATTTTCATACTTCCTTCCAATGGTTTCCGATGTGCATTTATTGTTATATACAAATTAGTTAATTAAATTCATTAATTATATTCAATAAATAAATAAAAATAAATAAATAAAATAAAGGAATTGAAGAAATGAATTAAATAAAGAAAGTAAAGAAATAAATAAAATAAATAATTAAATAAATAAATAAAAATAATAAATAAAATAAAAAATTAAAGACAAATAAAATGAAGAAATAAATTAAATTAATAATTACATAAAGCATTAAATGAATAATTAAACAAATACACAAGCAAGTAAACAAAGAAACTAAATAAATAAATAAAAATAATAAATAAAATAAAGAAAAATTAAAGAAGCAAATAAAATAAATAAAATAAAGAAATAAATTAAATTAATAATAAAATAAAGCATTAAATGAATAATTAAACAAATACACAAGCAAGCAAACAAAGAAACTAAATAAATAAATAAATAAAAATAATAAATAAAATAAAGAGAAAATTAAAGAAGCAAATTAAATAAATAAAATAAAGAAATAAATTAAATTACTAATTTAATAAAGCATTAAATGAATAATTAAACAAATACACAAGCAAGTAAACAAAGAAACTAAATAAATAAATAAAAATAATAAATAAAATAAAGACAAATTAAAGAAGCAAATTAAATAAATAAAATAAAGAAATAAATTAAATTAATAATTAAATAAAGCATTAAATGAATAATTAAACAAATACACAAGCAAGCAAACAAAGAAACTAAATAAATAAATAAATAAATAAATAAATAAAAATAATAAATAAAATAAAGAGAAAATTAAAGAAGCAAATTAAATAAATAAAATAAAGAAATAAATTAAATTAATAATTAAATAAAGCATTAAATGAATAATTAAACAAATACACAAGTAAGCAAACAAAGAAACCAAATAAATAAATAAATAAAAATAATAAAGAAAATAAAGAAAAATTAAAGAAATATATAAAATAAATAAAATAAAGAAATAAATTAAATTTATAATTAAATAAAGCATTAAATGAATAATTAAACAAATACACAAGCAAGCAAACAAAGAAACTAAATAAATGAATGAATAAATAAATAAATAAATAAATAAACAAGTAAATAAGTAAATAAATAAACAAATAAATAAATAAATAAGTAAATAAGTAATTAAATAAGCAAAAATAAACAACTAAAAAAATAAATAAATAATAAAAACAAAAATAAATATATTCAATGAATGAGTCCCTACTATCAAATTCTCCAAGTAATTTTTCCGAAGCGCTTACATTGTCATAGTGTTCTGCCCAAAGACAGGTCTTTCACTGCAAACACAGCATTCTCCAATATTTCCTATTTTCTGCCTTCCTCTTCGTCTTCTCATATGATCCATATATCTTAATATCGTCTATCATCTGATATCTTCTTCTGCCCCGAACTCTTCTCCCGTTCACCATTCCTTCCAGTGCATCCTTCAGAAGGCAGTTTCTTCTCAGCCAGTGACCCAACCAATTCCTTTTCCTCTTCCTGATCAGTTTCAGCATCATTCTTTCTTCACCCACTCTTTCCAAAACAGCTTCATTTCTATTCTGTCTGTCCATTTCACACGCTCCATATCTACATTTCAAATGCTTCCCTTCACATCGTCGTAATCCCCATACAATGCCACACTCCATACAAAGCATTTCACTAGTCTCTTCCTCAGCTCTTTTTCCAGAGGTCCGCAGAAGATGCTCCTTTTTCTATTAAAAGCTTCCTTGTCATTGCTATCCTCCTTTTGACTTCCTGGCAGCAGCTCATGTTACTGCTTATAGCACACCCCAAGTATTTGAAGCTGTCCACTTGCTCTACTGCCTCAGTTAGAATTCGCATGTTCACTTTCTTTATTTTTCTTCGGATATTCATGGTCTTCGTCTTGTTGGCATTTATCTTCATCCAATACTGCTCACAGCTGTTATTTAGCTCCAGTAGCATGTCGCTTATATCGTCTCCTCTTCTGCTAACAACGACATATCATTAGGAAAGCTTTGACATTAAGAATGGCGTTATGCCAATATGACATTAGGAATACAATTTTAACGCCATTCTTGGCATGATCGCGAACCACTAATATAGAACATACAACGAAAGTTAGAGGAGTAATGTGGAGAAACTGAAATTTACATATAACACATGAAACAGAAATGGAGGATGATAATCCATACAAATGGTTCGACGTCATTACCCGGACTGGAAAATCAATTATATTGCTCATTAATTATTAGTATCTGTTGATAATTGGGAAATGTTCTGCTCACTAATAGCCAAAAGCATGCTCACGTGATAATCAGGGCTGCAGACGGCCCTGGAAGGGCTCCACTGCTAGGCTACTTCCTACAATCTTTGGATCTCATGCGAAAAATACGATTTCTCCATGTTTAATAATAATAATAATAATAATAATAATAATAATAATAATCGTCATCATCTTCCTAACAAGTATTAGGCCCAGTGGCCTGTTACGGGCTCAAACTAGAATTTTCAGTCCATCTCTTCTTTGGACGGCCTAGAGATCTTTTGCCATACGGATGATAATGAAACAATGCTTTTGGAATTCTGCTTCGATTCATTCTTTCGAGATGACCCTTCCACTGAAGTTGATATTTGCTGATGAACTGCATAATGGGTTCTATTTGAAGTTCTTGCATTATGTCCTCATTTTTTTATGATCCCAGCGAGTATATCCAGCTGTTGCTCTCATGAACCTCATCTCACTTGCTGTTATTCTACTGACATCTTTATTCTTGACAGTCCACGCTTCACTACCATAGCTTAATACTGGCTGTGCTAAGGTTTTATACAAGCCTATTCTTGTGTGTCTTTGTACTGGTGAAGGTTTCATGATTTTATTAATGATCCCCATTGTTTTATTATATTTACATATTTTTTCAGCAATATCTACTTCATCATAAGGTGATAGTGTATAGCCAAGGTAAGTGAAGGTATTTACTCTTTCTATTATTTTATTATTCAAACAGATTTTACTTGGTACAGGGAATTTCCCACAAAATGACATGATTTTCGTTTTTTCAATATTAATTTCCATGTTATATTTTTCACTGACCATATTTAAATTGTGTACTGAATATTGTAAATCATCTTCAGTTGATGCTATGAGAACTAAATCATCATTGAAAAGTAAAGCATCAAGCTGCAAATTTCGATTAATTGGAATAAATCCATGGCGTGTCTGTCGCCAATCTTGAATGATTCTATTTATAATGAACAGAAGTGGTGAAAGGCCACAGCCTTGTCGTACTCCACTATAAATGGGTCGCCACTGTGAAAGTTTATTGTTGCTTCGAATTGCTATGATGGTTGTTTTATATATGTTGTAAATATTTTGTATAATCTGTTGAGGCACTTGATCATCTGCCAAAATCTGAAGTAATTTATTCCGATTAACTTTATCAAAAGCCTTTTTAAAGTCAATAAATGCCATATACGTTTCTAGATTAAATTCTCTATGTTTCTCAATCAGTAATTTCAATGCAAAATATCCATCACAACAGGATCTTCCTCGACGAAAACCATTTTGTTCCTCACTGATAATACTGTCGTAATGCTTATTGAGTTTGTTTTTCAAAATATTTGCATAAATTTTATATCCTGCATTCAATAAACTTATTCCTCTATAATTATCCGTAATTTTCAAATCTCCCCTCTTATGCATAGGGATTACAACAGATTTAGTCCAACTTTCTGGAAATCCTTGTCCCTCCCATATCAAATTTAAAAATCTCATGTAATGTGCATTCCATCTATAACCTCTCCTACCCAAATCCCATCCTCACCTTCCCGTGGTGCAACCCGTTTAGAACGAACGAGGCTCTGGGGCCCGAGTATAAGCGGTATAACTGAAATGTTATATGCAGAGGAAATGCTGCATAGGTGGGAACCCCACCAATTGTACCTCTCTGGGCTAACAACCCATTGAGCGTCATTTTCACATTGCTTTCAAGTCTCAACAGAAGCCTCGGATGACAAGGATGGATAATGATAATAATAATAATAATAATAATAATAATAATAATAATAATATGTATGGAATTATAGGGGGTGGATTATCACAGACTAACATTAGTACATGAAAGAATTCTTAAAATATGTTTAAAAATAAAATTTATCCAACTCAGCTTATATACAAAGAATTTAATGTTTTAAATTTTAAAGAAATTTATATTTCTACCATTTTGAACGTCTATCATAAACATCAAATTAAATTTATATATTCCGATGATGGCCAGAACACAAGAAGATACAACATTTCGCTCCCCTTCATTGAACCAAAATGTAAGACTGAAGTAGGTCTAATTTCGACCCAAAGTTGTATAATGATTTTATAAGAATAAACCCGAAATTGAAACTATGAAGTTATTTATGAAAAAATAATTGTTGAAAAGTTGTTATAATCATAATAATAAATTATCATAGTACATTCTCATTATTATTTATGTTCATTCCATATTCATATCTTAGTATGTTTTTTGATCTGTACTTAATTGCAGTTAACAGTTTAACCGAAGTTAGCTATTTTGATTAATTTTTTATATGCAACAGTAAATTATTTGTCACACCCGACCTCAGGCATGCAGTTTTTTTCTGGTCTGATATTACTACTACTACTTACTGGCTTTTAAGGAACCCAGAGGTTCATTGTCGCTCTCACATAAGCCCGCCATTGGTCCCTATCTTGAGCAAGATTAATCCAGTGTCTATCATCATATCCCACCTCCCTCAAATCCATTTTAATATTGTCTTCCCATCTACATCTGGGCCTCCCCAAAGGTCTTTTTCCCTCCGACTTCCCAACTAACACTCTATATGCATTTCTGGATTAGCCCATACGTGCTACATGCCCTGCCCATCTCAAGCGTCTGGATTTAATGTTCCTTATTATGTCAGGTGAAGAATACAATGCGTGCAGTTCTGTGTTGTGTAACTTTCTCCATTCTCCTGTAACTTCATCCCTCTTAGCCTCAAATATTTTCCTAAGCACCTTATTCTCAAACACCCTTAACCTATGATCCTCTCTCAAAGTGAGAGTGCAAGTTTCACAGCCATAAAGAACAACCGGTAATATAACTGTTTTATAAATTCTAACTTTCAGATTTTTTGACAGCAGACTGGATGATAAAAGCTTCTCAACCGAATAATAACAGGCATTTTCTTATTGAGTTTGTTTTTCAAAAATATTAGCATATTTATTCTGTGTTTAATTTCCTCCCGAGTGTCATTTATATTTGTTACTGTTGCGCCAAGATATTTGAATTTATCGACCTCCTTGAAGGATAAATCTCCAATTTTTATATTTCCATTTCGTACAATATTCTGGTCACGAGACATAATCATATACTTAGTCTTTTCGGGATTTACCTCCAACCCTATCGCTTTACTTGCTTCAAGCAGAATTTCCGCGTTTTCCGTATTCGTTTGTGGATTTTCTCCTAACATATTCACGTCATTGGCATAATGATAATAATAATAATAATAATAATAATAATAATAATAAAAAAATAACTATTATTATTATTATTATTATTATTATTATTATGCATGATATATCCTTACTTGTTATTTAATATATTTCATTATTGTTAGATATTGCCATTTATTTTGTTGTATTTGGTGAATGATTAATGTAGACTATTATATTGATTGTATTCCATCTCACTGGCATTTCTGTCATTCATTCTCATCATCATTTGTTCTGTTTTGTTTTGTTTTTTATTTTGTGCTAAACTGTAATTGGCTTTGTGCTGTTGTTTTGCACATTAATATTAGAAATAAATAAATAAATAAATAAATAAATAAATAAATAAGTAAATAAATAAATAAATAAATAAATAAATAAATAAATAAATAAATAAATAAGTAAATAAATAAATAAATAAATAAATAAATGAGCGAGTAAGTGAGTCAGTGAGTAAGTAAATAAGTATGTGAGTGAGTGAATGAATGAATGAATGAATGAATAAATAAATAAATAAATAAATAAATAAATAAATAAATAAATAAGTAAATAAATAAATAAATAAATAAATAAATGAGTGAGTGAGTGAGTAAGTGAGTGAGTGAGTAAGTAAATAAGTATGTGAGTGAGTGAGTGAGTGAATGAATGAATGAATGAATGAATGAATGAATAAATAAATAAATAAATAAATAAATAAATAAATAAATAAATAAATAAATGAGTGATGAGTGAGTGAGTAAGTAAATAAGTATATGAGTGAGTGAGTGAGTGATTGAATGAATGAATGAATGAATGAATGAATGAATAAATAAATAAATAAATAAATAAATAAATAAGTAAATAAATAAATAAATAAATAAATAAATGAGTGAGTGAGTGAGTAAGTGAGTGAGTGAGTAAGTAAATAAGTATGTGAGTGAGTGAGTGAGTGAATGAATGAATGAATGAATGAATGAATGAATGAATGAATAAATAAATAAATAAATAAATAAATAAATAAATAAATAAATGAGTGAGTGAGTGAGTAAGTAAATAAGTATATGAGTGAGTGAGTGAGTGATTGAATGAATGAATGAATGAATAAATAAATAAATAAATAAATAAGTAAGTAAGTAAATAAATAAATAAATGAGTGAGTGAGTGAGTAAGTAAATAAGTATGTGAGTGAGTGAGTGAATGAATGAATGAATGAATGATTAAATGAATAAATTAATAAATAAATAAGTAAGTAAGTAAGTAAATAAGTGAGTGAGTGAGTGAGTGAGTGAATGAATGAATGAATGAATGAATGAATGAATGAATGAATGAATAAATAAATAAATAAATAAATAAATAAATAAAATGATTATACAATTTTTTAACCTTATTTTACTCGAAAGTACATTAGGGTTATAGTTGTAGACTGATAGTTTACATTACTGTATTATAATAAAAATTCGTAATTCACTTAGTTATTCAAAGATTTTCACCAAAATATTCACAAATTCATTACAATCACCCAGTGCACTTGCCAGTCTGTATCGCTCTTCTATTTCAGAACCAACATAAAATGCCCTCCTGAAAGAGCGGTATTAAAATAAGTGTGAATTCCGGAACTACAGTGGTGTAGAAGGATAGGGCCGCAACCTATTCCCGACACTAATCTCTCAATTGTAAACAGGCAAGTTCACTCTGATTTACACTTTATCGTTCCAGAGTCATTCTACTCCGCAATGCAGATTAAAACGTATTACCATGCAAAATGCACTGCAGATGTCTCTAATTTATAGCTTATATACACAACATATACGACATCATTATGTGCGACTATATTGGTGTATTTTATAGCCACATGACGCAAAATTTTATAGAACATTCTATAAAAAAAATACTGAGCGTAAAGAAGATGGAGTGTTCTACTTATGTAGGATGAGAGGTGAGTTTTGCGTTTCTATTTTGTTTTTAATGTAACATTTTACACATGTGAGCGCTGTGACGAATTTTCGACTGTATGTAAAATCTGCTGACTCTCTTCAAAAATAAGGTGTGAATTTTTTTACTGTAGACAACAGGATAGGGACCAATGGCGGGCTTATGTGAGGGTGGCAATGAACCTCCGGGTTCCTTAAAAGCAAGTAAGTAAGTAGGTAAGTAACTAAGTAGGTAAGTAAGTAAGTAGGTAAGTAACTAAGTAGGTAAGTAAGCAAGTAAGTAAGTAGGTAAGTAACTAAGTAGGTAAGTAAGTAGGTAAGTAACTAAGCAGGCAGGCAAGTAAGCAGGTAGGCAAGCAACAGGCAGGGCAACAGGTAAGTAAGCATGTAGGTAGGTAAGTAAGTAAATAAGTAGGTAAGTAACAGGTAAGTATGTAGGCAGTAAATAAGCAAGCAACAAGCAGGTAAGTATGTAAGTAGGTAAGTAAATAATGTAGGCAGGTAAGGTAAAGTAAGTAGGTAAGCAGTAAGTAGGTAGGTAAGTATGTAGGTAGGTAAGTAAGTAGGTAAATAAGTAGGTAGGTAAGTAAGTAGGTAAGTAAGTATGTAGGTAGGTAAGTAGGTAAGTAAGTAAGTAGTTAGGTAAGTAAGTAAATAAGTAGGTAAGTAAGTAGGTAAGTAAGTATGTAGATAAGTAAGTAAATAAGTAGGTAAGTAAGTAGGTAGGTAGGTAAGTAAGTAGGTAGGTAAGCAAAAAGCAGGTAAGCAAGTAGGTAAGCAAGCAGGCAGGCAAGCAGGTGGCAGGTAAGCAGGCAGGTATGTGGGTAAGTAAGTGGCAGGCAAGTAAGTGGGTGGGTGCAGGCAAGCAGGTGGGTAAGCAACAAATAAGTAGGGCAAGCAGGCAAGTAAGGTATGCAGGTAGGTAAGTAAGTAAATAAGTAGGTAAGTAAGTATGTAGGTAGGTAAGTAAGTAAGTAGGTAAGAAAGTAGGTAAGTAGTTAAGTAAGTAAGTAGGAGGTAGTTAGGTAAGTAGGTAGGTAAGTAACTAAGTAGGTAAGTTAGTAGGTAGGCAAGTAAGTAGGTGAGTAAGTAGGTAGGTAAGTAGGTAGGTAAGTAGGTAGGTAGGTATGTAAGTAAGTAAGTAGGTATGTAAGTAAGTAGGTAGGTAAGTAAGTAGATGGGTAAGTAAGTAAATAGGTAGGTAAGTAAGTAGGTAAATAAGTAGGTAAGTAAGTAGGTAGGTAAGTAAGTAGGTAAGTAAGTAAGTAGGTAAGTAAGTAAATAAGTAAGTAGGTAAGTAAGTAATTAAGTAGGTAAGTAAGTAAGACAACATAAATATCTACAAGTTTGTGAAGCATGCTTATGATTTTATTCTGCTGTGTAGTCTATATGCGTAATAGTAAGTTTATTGCTGGCAAATATAGAAAAAAACTGTAAATATACAGTAAACCACAGTACAATACAAAAATTCACTCCTCTAAAAACAGTGAACTCGTGCTTATGGAAATATTCAAGACAAAAAAAAATTACATAGACTATTGCACTTTTACTACGTCATACTACTTTTGACCAATAAAACGGTAGGGAAAGACGTGTTTCAGCGAATCATGGCTGCTTATTATTCAATTTTTATCACTTCCCTAGCATTTGTTTTTTTCATCACCTCTCTCCCTAGCACTTGTTTCTTTGTTTGCCAGCATCGTTACTTTGATTAACTACCTTTTAAAATGATTATTTCATCATTTTTAATTAAAACTTTTCTATCATTTAACTTGTTTATGTTATTTAGGTTATGTTATAGTTTATGCTGTATGAGATTATGGGTAGTCACGTATCACAGATTGTTTAATATACTGTTTTAATAAAAATTAAACTGAATCAAGAAAGCCCTCTTGACCGGTAATCGTCCATAAAGTTCAATGAAGATTGTATAGTTGACACATCTAGCGGAGTATTTGTAATCATGAGATGATTTTTTTTAATTGGGTTATTTTACGACGCTTTATCAACATCTAGGTTATTTAGCGTCTGAATGATATGAAGGTGATAATGCCGGTGAAATGAGTCCGGGGTCCAGCACCGAAAGTTACCCAATATTTGCTCGTATTGGGTTGAGGGAAAACCCCGGAAAAAACCTCAACCATTTAACTTGCCCCGAACGGGATTCGAACCCGGGCCACCTGGTTTCGCGGCCATACGCGCTGACCGTTACTCCACAGGTGTGGACGAGATGATACAATAATACATTTGAAGACAGTTCAGTATTTTCGTAAGTCAATTAGTATTTTATTGCATTAGGGTACTTTATCTCTTCTAATCTTTATATACTTTCTTCTAATCGTGTAATAGTCAATTAAATCCCACTTGAGTTTTGATTTTTTCTAGATAAATCGAAAACTCTAGTGAGGTTACCATAGAAATATCGCAATAACTAATATCTTAAAAATTAATATTATTATATAATAATTTACTTACATACGTTTTAAATTTATAACTCTTTGAATGAAATAAATGAGGATATTTATTAATTACTTTGTTACAATTTGTTGTTTGTTTGATTGAAAGCCGTACTCGTTAAACACTTGCGTTCAAACAAACATATTGTATTCATATCTTTGGTTCTGTGTTTGTGAGTATATGATCTGTGATTTTTGTGTGTAAAATTGATGTAAATAAATACATTCTTATAAATTTGATGTTTTTCTAACAATTTATAGTACATTATGCAACGAGCCTATAATGGTAGTAATTAAGATGCGAGTAGGTTTGTTTATGAAACAAGCGCAAGCGAGTTTCATAATTTTCATACGAGCGTCTTAATTACCATTATAGGCAAGTTTCATACGACTTTTTATGCTCGACCATATTTCTAACTTGAAATTATTCATAAGTATTCATGTTATGGTTATGTAAGTGAAGAGCGGAACTGACCTGAATTGTGAGATGTGCGCAGACACGAAAGTATTGATTTTTCCGAGGCACGAATGTCATTGACCTTGTTATAATCTATAGAACACAATGAACATTAGGCTTGATATAACCTGGAAATTGATTTAGAATTGAAAAACGAGATGGGAAATTGAATTTATTTGAATATTATTTACAATTAACGCTAATTATTATAGTAACAGAACATAACCTTCTGCGACAGTATTGGATTTCCAGCCTCCGTGACTTTTCGCTAATTGTCTTTCGATTGCATATCCGAGAATAATTGATACTTGCGGTTTTATAATGGTACAATGGTGATTTCTCATTGGCTGAACAACTGAATTATAATGAATAGGTGTACTTTAATGAGGTGCATTAAAGGGCTACTACCAGGTGTATAATTACTACATTTCGGCATGGTGGAGCATAAAATTCTTTAAACAATTTCTCGGTAGGAAAATCAATAACTTTTTACATATATTTTAAATACTTTTCTCTGTAAAAAAATCTAGTGGAATAACAATAATTTTAATACTACCCCATTCTAATATTGGGTTACAGACTGAAATAAGGCAAGGTAAACTGTACGTAGTAGGGGAGAGACGGGTAGTATCGGACATCGGGTAATATCGGACAGTGAGTTTCTTTCATCTATCAAACGATGATAGTACCTGATTGACATGGTTACGTTTCTGTGATGTCGCATAGAGACACGTAACCATATCATTCAGGTACTACCATATGGTGGTAGATGAAAGAAACGCACTGTCCGACACCACCCGATGTCCGATACTACCCGACTCTCCCCTACATCCATTGGTAAGTAATTTCGCAACTGAACAAAGTAATATATAGGCCTAATTTTTTACGAAGATAGTTGATATGTTTTTCCCATTTCAGATGGTTATCAATAATGATTCCTAAACAGACCATTTAAATTGGGATGTCTCATTTATAGTTGGACAATTACAGCTAATTGCGGATCAACTCAATTGTGTAGTAGTTTAATAACGTTTAGGGGAGAAATAGGCAATTTATTACAGTTATAAAAATTTATTAATGAAAAAGGAATGAATATTAATTAGTGTCTAGCAGAGTTAACAAAAAGGGTAATGCGATGAAAGAATAATGGAAGGGAGAAAAATTCTCTCCGGTTCCGGGATTTGAACCCGGGTTTTCAGCTCTACGTGCTGATGTTTTATCCACTAAGCCACACCGGATACCCACCCCGGCGTCGGACAGAATCGTCTCAGTTTAAGTTCCAACTCTTGGGTTCCCTCTAGTGGTCGGATCCCGGCCAACTAGTCACTCATAACGAGTGCACCTCAGCACATGTGTGTGGACTTCAGTCCTACGTTCATAGACATCTATGACGTAGTGCAGAGAGCGGCCACTAGAGGGAACCCGAGAGTAGGAACTTAAACTGAGACGATTCTGTCCGACGCCAGGGTGAGTATCCGGTGTGGCTTAGTGGATAAAGCATCAGCACGTGAGCTGAAAACCCGGGTTCAAATCCCGGCCCCGGAGAGAATTTTTCTCCGTTCCATTACTCTTTCATCGTATGATGACGCAGAATATCTGCATGGAAATATCATATGTACTTCGGTACATTAAAATAATATATAAAAAGGATAATATTTCGAACAAACTATTATGATATTTAATGTTAGGATTATTTAACGATTCTCCATCAACTGCATAAAATATTTAACCCTGCGCTGGTGACCTGAAAAAAATTACATCAGTAGTGACGTCAGGTTTGAAATAGACCATTTCATTTTTTGGCTTTTTACTGAATATGAATGGAACATACTAAAGTAAGTATTCCAAGCAGCTAGACGAATCCCCACGTAACAAACCAGAGTGATCTAGTAGCAAACAAAAAACAAAGCAAGGTGGGGTGTGTCAAACCTCACGTCACAAACGCAGGGTTAATATGAGTGGAATCTCTTTAATAGCGGCATAGATTTTGGTGAGATGATTCCGAGGTTTGGTCATATGATTACCTAATATCCGCTTTACAGTTGTGAAAAGCCTCAGGAAAATTGAAACCAAATAACCATCCTAAACGGAATTCGAACCAACGCCCTGCATACCCTGGGAACACGAATCTCACTCGGTAACTCCTGGATCACGGTGATGACTCAACAACTTTAAGTAGGCCATCTTGTATGCAAACGAGCTGAAAGTTGTGATAACTGCTGAGATCAAGTGTGGTGGCACCTCAGTGCCGAGGTGTTGAGCCGCTACAATTGACATAACAATTGTCACATGATTTTGTGTAGGTGGGAGCAATGAACAGTCAAAATAGGACAGGGATTAAGAAAGGCAAATAGCGAGCAGTTCTAACTGCTCATGTACGGTGTGAATTGTAAAGATATTCCGTAGAATGTGTGCTTCTATATTGCTGGATAAATCCTTATTGTCGACAATTACGCATGCGCAGGAGGGAAAGTATTTCTGTCGTGAACTCAAGGCGAGAAGAACAAGGTGTTCCACAGTGACGATATGCAAATAATAATAATGATAATAATAATAATACTTATGGATTTTAAGGAACACGGAAGTTCATTGCCGCCCTCACATAAGCCCGCCATCGGTCCCTATCCTCAGCAAGATTAATCCAGTCCCTATCTTCATATCCCACCTCCCTCAAATCCATTTTAATATTATCTTCCCATCTACGTCTCGGCCTCCCCAAAGGTCTTTTTCCCTCCGGCCTCCCAACTAACATTCTATATGCATTTCTGGATTCGCCCATACGTGCTACATGCCCTGCCCATCTCAAACGTCTGGATTTAATGTTCCTAATTATGTGAGGTGAAGAATACAATGCGTGCAGTTCTGCGTTGTGTAACTTTCTCCATTCTCCTGTAACTTCATTCTTCTTAGATTCAAATATTTTACTAAGAATATTATTCTCAAACACCCTTAATCTCTGTTCCTCTCTCAATGTGAGAGTCCAAGTTTCACAACCATACAGAACAACCGGTAATATAACTGTTTTATAAATTCTAACTTTCAGATTTTTTGAGAGCGGACTTGATGACAAAAGCACTTCAACAGAATAAAAATAGACATTTCTCATATTTATTCTTCGTTTAATTTCCCCCCGAGTATCATTTATATTTGTTACTGTTGCTCCAAGATATATGAATTTTTCCAACTCTTCAAAGGATAAATTTCCAATTTTCATATTTTCATTTCGTACTATATTCTGGTCACGAGACATAATCATATACTTTGCCTTTTCGGGATTTACTTCCAAACCTATCTCTTTACTTTTTTAAAGTAAAATTCCGTTTTTTTTCTAATAGTTTGTGGATTTTCTCCTAACATATTCACGTCATCCGCATAGACAAGCAGCTGATGTAACCTGTTCAGTTCGAAACCCTCTCTGTTATCCTGGACTTTCCTACAGTAATGGCATACCCTAGAGCTAAGTTAAAAAGTAAAGGTGATAGTGCATCCCCTTGCTTTAGCCTACAGTGAATTGGAAACGCATCTGACAGAAACTGATCTATACGATCTCTGCTGTACGTTTCACTGAGACACATTTTAATTAATGGAACTAGTTTGTTGGGAATAATAATAATAAAAAAATAAATAAATAATAATAATAATAATAATAATAATAATAATAATAATAATAATAATAATAAAGATGAGAACAAGAAAATTACCAAATTTACACAAATTCTAGGAATAATAAACAATACATTAAAAGCTAAATTAGTACAAAAATCTACAAGAATAAAAATATATAATACACTAGCATTACCCTCCCTTTTATACGGAAGCGAGATTTGGACATTAAAGAAAAAAACATGAACAGAATCAAAGCAACGGAAATGAAATTTTCAGGAGGACAGCAGGATGTACTCTTTTAGACCGAAAAAGGGATGAAGAAATTTTAGAACAATTAGAAGTAGAGTCAGTAGAAGAAAAAATCAGC